>CAJQZJ010031994.1:3628131-3659486 GCA_907164525.1 Lophiomys imhausi | reverse complement strand
CCTGGTTAACAGAGTTGGAGACAGGCCCCAGAGTGACCCCTGGTTAATAGAGTTGGAGACAGGCCCCAGAGTGACCCCTGGCTAACACAGTCTCCCCACACCTGAGAGTCCAGATCTTCCCCTTTCATGCAGAAGTTGGCATCAATGACATTCAGCCCCACCAGCAGACCAGCAATAATAGCTCCTTCTTCTTCCATCATGAGAGCATTGGCTTCATAGAACTCACTGCAACAGAAACCCACAGAGCTCCGTTACAGTAAGAACCTTGACACTTCACTTAGATTCATGGCAAGGAGAGAACCTCCCGCCTCATGGGTGAGCATGGGCATCTCTGAGAATACGTTTATGAATAGACATATTCGGTAACAGGCACATGAGTAAACCCTGTAGGTACTGGGAACTACTATGGTGGAGGCGAGCAGACAAACTCTGCTCGCCTGTGTTCATAATGTACTGTGGGACAGTGGTGTAAGCTTTCATGCATCTTTTTAAAACATTCTTTTCTTCAAAAAATTTTTTCTTTGAATTATATTTTTAAGCACATTTCTTTAAAGAATTCTTTAGTACTTAGGTAAATTTGGATGTCGTTGGAAAAAAAGTAAAAGAAATACATGTAAAATCTTTCAATTCCATCTACCAATGGCTTAAGATGTTTGATAACTCATGAAACATATATGTCATTTTAATATGTATATTATATCATATATGCAATTATGTCATTATAATCAACAAAAGAGCAATTATACCATTACAATTAACTTGAAAACAGTTCCTCACTTAAAAATATCTATTTCAACAAATAAATTCATATAATTTTGTTTACATTGGTTTTATAGTATTTCACTGTATTATATATTTATTTAGCAAAAACTAGCCTTCCTTAGCTAGCCCCTCTCTGGAACAGACTGCCTGGGGCTTTTACCACCACAGATCCTAGAAACAAGAGCAAAGCAAAAACAAGTACCTAGAAAAGTATAAATGGGTATAAAGTCTGCAAAACCCATGGGTGATTAAATACACCTATTTATCCAAACACGCACTGTATGATCTAAAAACTACATTTCTTAGCATTCACTCAAAGAAGCTTACATCCACACAAAAACCTGCACAAGGGTGCTGATAGCAGCTTTATTTAAAAATTGGAAGGAGGCTGGAGAGTTGACTTAGTGGTTCTGGGCACTTGTTGCTGCAAAAGACCTGGGCTCGATTCCCAGTACCCACGTGGAGGTTCACCACCTCCTGACACACCAGCACACGTGGTTCACAGACACACATGAAGGCAAAACACTTATCCATACAAGAAAAACTAAAATATTAAAAAAATAAAAATTGGGAGCAACTAAGATGGATATGTAAATGTATAAATAACAGAGTATTATTTGCCACTAAAAATGAGCTATTAAGCCATGGAAAATCATGGAAGAACTTTAAGAGTATATTACTAGGTGAAAAGGTTGTACACTGATTATTCTAACAAGCTGATATTCTGGAAAAGGCAAAACCAAGGAGACAGGAAACTGATTACCTAGAGATGAATGAAAGAGACATCAAGAGGTAGAACCTAAGAACATTAGAGCAATGACACACTTTCAGAATTCATAGTATAAGCTTGTATAAGAGAGGGCTCTAATATAAACTAAAACTTTGAAAGACAAAGATGTGCCTCTACGTGTGTGTGTGTGTGTGAGAGACAGAGAGAGAGAGAGAGAGAGAGAGAGAGAGAGAGAGAGAGAGAGCACATGCATATTCAGGGTAGAGGATATAAGAAATCTCATTCTCTGTACCTTGTACTCTACTTCTATGAGTCTCTACTCTAAAAACAATCTACTGAAATGCTTTTAGAGGTCAGCCTAGATTACATAGTAAGTTCCAGGCAGGGCTATACAGTAAGATCCTGTCTCAAGAAACAAAAAACAAAAAACAAAAGTGCTGTCACATTTGCATCAGTAGGTGGCAGGGAGGAGAGAGGCTATGTCTACATTCAATGTTCTGACCTATGAACATCTGAATGAATAGTAGCCTAACATTTCCTGTTAAAAACAAGTCTGAGACCATCACCATCAGTTCAGGGACAGGGAGCCCGGACAGGGAGCTAGCCTATGACAAGCACCAGTCCAGCTCCAGATGGGCTCCCAGGACAGGAAGCAAGCCAGAGATTAGAAGGCCATCTGCCTGGCAACATGGACTCCAGGCAGATGGCCACTCGAGAGAGTTAGGCAAGGAGCAAGCCTGATACAACCACTAGACTGGTATCATGGGGCCTGGACATGGAGCTAGCCTGGGATGAACACCAATCTCGTGCCATGCAGGCCTGTGGGTCAGATAATGCTGGAGATAACCCCTGCCAGGCTCCACAATGCTTAGCACAAGTTGGGCATAGCCCTCCTGAGACAACCTCAGACACTCAGAGACCCTGGGCACCACTAAAAGAAGCAACTAAGTAGTGAAGAAATGGAAGAGAAAGAGAAAAAGAAAGAGAAGGATGTGGACACAATGAAGATAGACAGAACTGGAGATTTGAGAGTAGTGAGGAATAACCTGATATGAGTAGCCAGGGATGCCACTTAGCACCATGGTGGGATCCTGGTCTCTGCTGCCAACAGGGGCCATATCTAGGTCCATGGCCCTGCAGTAGCAGGGGTCTGTTACCATCAAAAGCCAGTTGGACATCCTTTGCCTGGGCTGTCCCTTGGAAACATGTAGATGTCTAAGGACTGTGCAGAACTTGCCCACCTCCCACCTGGGCTTCATGGGAGAACTGGCCCTAGAGGCATCTCAGCAGGAGAACTGACCCTGCTCCTAACCAGCTGCAGTACTCAGGAGAGCAGGCTCTGCACATTTTGAGAGTTGCAAGTGAGCTGGCCCCAAGAATGCGAACTTGAGAGAGCTGGCCCCAACACTGGTCTCCTTGTGGTGGCATGGACAAGGGACAGATACTCTCTTCTCCCTCACCCCTCATCACCCATAGCAGGTGGGAAACCTGGCCCTGGGACCATGAGAGGAGGAGACCTGGCCCCATCCTTCATTAGCTGCAGCACTCAGGAAAGCAGGCCTATACCTTGCCTGGGTAGCACGGTACAGATGGCCCTGGATGTGGGGGTTGTGGGTGAGCCAGCCCTAAGGGTGTGAGTATGGGAGAGTCAGACTTGCCTTTTTTTTTGCTTTGTGGTGGTGTTGGTGAGGGAGAGATCCACTCCACTCCCTTTTGCCCTCAGCACCAGTGGCAGACAGGAGATCTGGCCCCAATGGGCTCACAACAACAGGAGAACTGTCCCTGTCCCTCACATGCTGCAGCACTTGGAAGAGTATGCCCTACACCTTGACTGGGCAGCAGTTATAGCTGGCCTTGGATGTGGGGGTTATATGTGAACTAGCCCTGAGGGTGTGAGCCCAGGGGAGCTGGCTCTGACTCTTGTCCACCAAGTGGCAGCATTGGACCTTCACTCTCTTTTGCCCTCGTCACAGGTAGCAAGTGGGAGAGTTGGCCCTGATGGGGTCAGGAAGGCAGGAGAGCTGGACCAGTCCCTTACCTGCTGCAGCACTCAGGAGAGCAGGCCCTGCACCTTACCTGGGTAGCACAGTAGAGTTGGCCCTGGATGTGGGGGCTGCAGGCTCAGAACCAGGACTTTGAACTCACACACTGTAACATCTACCCCACAGATGAACCGCTGGAGTGGATGAAGAGGCCAATTCTACAGACCACCCAAAAAACCCAGGATCTCCATGGCACTGTGCAATAACAGGATATCTGATTGGAGTCCCAGTGAAGTTCCAGTATTGACAAAGCAGCAGAAGCCAGAGGCCTTGTACCAGACCAAGGAATAATTGTAATGAACATTTGCAAGCAGAAGTGTGGACAAAAGGGAATATAGTGTGACACACTGAGACACACTACAGCTTCCACAATGAGATTTTTTTTTCTCTTGGGAGAGGATGCAAGAGTGGAGGGTGGGTCTGAGGGGAGGCGGGAGATGAATGGGATCAGGTTACATAATGTGAAAATTTTTTCTCTCTCTCTCTCTCTCACACACACACACACACACACACACAATATATAAACAATAACAACAAAAACAAAATGAAACAAAAAAGGTCTTCAAGTTTGGCCATGGCACCTCAAAATAATAATCCTAAAACTTGGGAGACATCAACAGGAAGATTATAAGTTTAAAGTCAGACTACATGGTAAATTCCAGGTCAGACTGAGCTAGCAGTGAGATCTTGAAAACACACACACCACACACACACATACACACCAAACATACACACACCACACACACACATACACACCACACACACATACACACCACACATACACACACCACACACACAGACAACACACACTCACACACAGACACACCCACACCACACACACCCACACACCATACACACACACACACTCACACACACACCACACACACCCACACACACACCACACACAGACACACATACATACACACACATACATACAGACACCCACACCACACACACACAGACACACCCCCCACACCACATACACACACACCACACACACAGACACAACCCCCACACTACATACACACACACCACACACACAGACACACACCCCCCCACACACCCACACCACACACCCACACACACATACATACAGACACACACAGACGTACATACACACACACCCCACACATACATGCACACACACACATACACACACACACAGACACAGACTCACACCACACACACACCACATGCATATGCACACCACACAGACACACACACACACACACACACACACACCACACACCCTCTTTTGGAGCCATCACGTTCATGCCTTTATACCCAGCATTTGGGAGGATCCTAAATTTGGCAAGTCCTGTCTGGGTCACACAGCCAAACCCTCTCAGAACACCAAATCATAATTGGGATGTGCAGCTAAAAGGTAAATCATATGTGTGTGCTGGGTGGCACATGAGTTTCTGTACTTAACTCTAGCTCCCAAAGCCAAACAAAACCAAACAACAACAAAAAGACCCAGAGACATGCCATACAACTTTCACCACCCTGACTTCAAGCTTTTAAGAACACTATATTCCATTGGTTTCCAACTCATGGTATCCAAGGTTATTCTGTCTCTGGTAGCCATCATTGTAGGACCCTGAATTTAGTTTATTTCTTTTTTCACTCTGATAAAATAGTTCAAAGCAGCACAATGTTGGCAAGTTTACTGACTCTCTCAGCGATGTGCTGTTCTGCTCTGACAGCCTTTGAAGGAGACTGAGCAGAACTGGCCCCAACAGTGTTCTTTAACAGCTGAATCTCAGAGTCTTGCCTCCAATATTTTCCACACACTAGCTTAGAAGCTTAATATGGCTGAGTGCCACACCACACATTTCAAAAACACCAGATGACTTTCTCTTGGTTTTTTTTTTTTTTTTTTCCGATTAGGGTTTCTCTGTATAACAGCTCTGGCTGCCCTGGACTAGCTTTGTAGACCAGGCTGGCCTTGAACTCGCAGAGATCCGCCTGCCTCTGCCTCCCAAGTGCTGGGATTAAAGGCGTGCACCACCACCACCGCCCCGCCAGAGATGACTTTCTGACTTGAAGTTTAACATACATACAAAAGACAAGGAAACTATGCATGTATAGGTATATGAATTTTCCGGAGCTACATTTACATGTGTAATTACTAACTGAACCAGAGAGAATCTTAGAAACCTTCCTCTCTCCCCACTACTGTCCTCACCTCCCCAAGGTTATCACTTATCCTGCTTTCTACCATCATAGAGTGATTGAACTATTTTTGAACTTTCGTAGTGAATTATACAGAATTTGACTATTTTATGTCTGGAATTCTTTAAGTAATATTACACAAGACAATTATAATGTACATAAATGTAGTTCATTTGTTTTCATTGCTGGACTGTACTTTGTGATAGGAATATCCATTCTACTTTTATTTTGGTTGTCTAGGATAGGATAGCCTTGATTTCACTATGTAGTCCAGGCTGACCTTGAACTTGGGATCCTGCTTGAGGCTTCTGAGGTGTTTGCCCTCACACCTGGGTTGTGTCCAGTGTATAGAAGTTACTGTGTCTCTCAGAACACTGCTGTGTGGGGTTTTTTTTTTTTTTTGCACACACATTGATGATTTTTTGTTTTTTGTTTTAAGAAACTGTCTCATGTGTCTTTGGTAAGCTTAAAGGTTACTATGTAGACAGGCTGACCTCAAACTCAGAGAAATCCACTTGCCTCTGATCCCTCGGGCTGGAATTAAAGGCACGTGCCACTATGCATTTTGTTAGACATGCTCAGGAGATTACGTGTTCAGTTAAATGGAATGAAGCTATATAAAGCAAAACCCTCTTCTCCCAGTTCACACGAGCCAATATATTTATTGTGTGCTATGCGGGACAACTGCCATACTTCAGAGCTCATGTAGGCGCGTACTGTCTTGGTGAGGAATACTGCTTGAGCCACATACAGACTGAGGAGACTCTAGCCACCTCAACACTTGGTTCCTATGAAGCTGAGCCCAAGCTTTGTGGAAATAAGTGAGCTCTGCTGACTCCATCAGTTCTATTCTCTTGTTTTGTCCCTTCTGTGGGCGGAATACAATAACTGTACATGTAGCTGTGGCAGTGCCAACATGGCGCTCCCTGGAACCTGCGGTGCAATTCCTAGTAAGAACCAGGCTTCTGGGCAATGCAGCCATCTCTTTAGCGTTCTTTGCTTTTGTTTCTTTGGTTTTTCAAGACAGGGTTTCTCTGTGTTGCCCTGGTTATATCCTGGAACTCACTTTGTAGACCAGGCTGGCCTTGAACTCAGAGATCTGCCTGCCTCTGCCTCCCAAGTGCTAGGATTAAAGGCGTGCACCACCACATCCAGCCATTACAGACAGTTTCAAACTGCCATGTGGGTGCTGGGATTTGAGCCCAGGCCTTCTGGAAGCATAGCCAGTGCTCTTAACCACTGAACCACCTCTCCAGTTCCCAGGTGTATTTCATAAAGAGAATACATTCATTAAACCAGCACCCAGAATAAACAATTTACATCAGAAATCCAGAAGCCACCTCAGGCCTCTTTCTACTTGGTTCTTACTACTCTACTGAACTTGGCTAAGATTAGTCTCTTTTCTGTCAGGAAAGATAGGTTTTGTACATGTTTCTGAGCTTTATGTAAATGTAACAACACATGTGCTTTTTTGACTGATTGATTTGTCTAAACTGATACTCAACAGAATTAATCCATGTTGCTATATATAAAACTGCTACATGTTACATCATACATACATAGTACAACTTATTTATTGTATTGTAAATAGACAAAAATTATTTTAAAACTTTAAAAAATTGTATTTAATTATTCGTGTGTATGCACAGGTGTGGAAGTGAGAGGGTAGCTTGCAGAAGTCAGTTTTTTCTTTCCACCATGAGCATCCTAGGGGCTGAATTCAGGTCTTCTAGCTTGGTGGTAAGCACCTTTACTTACCTACTGACCTGTCTTGCTGCCCTCTATGAACATATTTGCTCATGGTTTTTGTTACCATAATGTATTTATGATGGATATTATAATTAGGGTCATTGTACTATAAGATAAGCCTTGATTAACTGTGTAACAGACATGTGTGCGGCTATTACAAACACATCTATAAACATTTTTGTTCATGTATTCCTATTGGACACTATACATTTCCACTGGATATGGTAACTGGGTCACTGCATCAAAAGATGGATGAGGAGGGCTCATACTCATCTTTCACAGACGATACCAAGTAGTTCTCTAAATTCGCTGTGCCGATGAACTCTCCCATCAGCAGGGTCACTTTCCACCTTCACAACATCTACTTGTTTTTTGAACCGCAGTCTCCCTATGCAAGCTGATTGGCCCAGAACTTGCAGCAGTCCAGCATATGGTTCCTGGTGTTAGGATTACAGGTTTGTGCCATCTTGGTACCATCTGCCCTTCCATTTGGTTATTTTGTTGGTAACCAGCAGTATCACCTTGTTTCATTACATTTATTTGTTTGTTTCTGTGTTTGTCTATGGGGGTGTGTGTAGTGCAGAATGTGTATGAATGTCAGAAGGCAATTTGCAGGAGTTGGTCCTGTTCTTCTACCCCATGAGTTCTAGGGCTTAAAGTTTGGGTGTCAGGCTGTGGGCAAGTGACACTGTGCCATGGTGCTGGCCCTTGCCCCTTACTTTAATGGCAGCTGGTGAAGTCACATATCATTTTCTATGTTTACTAGTAACTTACATTTTTCCTTTTTGAATCTTAAATTGTTTGTCTATCTTCATATGTTTATATTTTTTTACTTTAGTAGAATTATTAGTTATTATTATTATTATCATTATTATTATTTTGAGACAGGACTTCTACTTCCCAAGTGCTGGGATTAAAGACATGTACCGCTAAGCCTGCCAGTAGAATTCTTTATCTATATTGTTTGTTGAACAGGTAGTAACATATTTGTATAATATTACAAACATCTTCTTTGACAGGAAGTGGTGGCACAAGGCTTTAATCCCAGTACTTGAGAGGCAGAAGCAGGTGGATCTCCAAGTTTGAGGCCAGCCTGGTCTACAGAGTTCTAGGACAGCCAGAATATCTAGACAGATATTCTTTCTCAAAAAATCAAAACCAAACATCTTCTTCACTCTATGGATTGTGTTTTATTTTTAATGTTATAGTAGTATTTGTTTGTACTTGTGGACAAGGCTATGTAGCCTAGGCAACTCATAATCCATATGATTCCTTTTTTCTTTTTTCCCTGAGACAGGGTTTCTCTGTGTAGCCTTGGCTGTCCTGGACTCACTTTGTGGACCAGGCTAGCCTTAAACTCACAGAGATCTGCCTGCCTCTGCTTCCCAAGTGCTGGGACTGAAGGGGTACACCATCACGCCAGGTAATTGCAGATAGCAGTGAACTACCATGTGGGTACTGGGATTTGAACCTGGGTCCTTTGGAAAAGCAGCCAGTGCTCTAAACAGCTAAGCCATCTCTCCCGTCCCCATATGAATTGTTTTGTTTTTTTTTTTTGTTTTTTGAGACAGCGTCTCTCTATTCTTTGCTGTCCTGGACTCACTTTGTAGACTAGATTGGCCTTGAACTCACAGAGATCCACCTGCCTCTGCCTACGAGTTAAAGGCATGTGCCACCACTCCCAGCCATTATAGACAGTTGTGAACTGCCATGTGGTGCTGGGATTTGAACCCAGGTCCTCTGGAAGAACAGCCAGTGCTCTTAACCACTGAGCAATCTCTCCAGGCCCATATGAATTTTTTTAATGGTACATACAAAATTAAAGTCAGCTTCTTGTCCTGTTGGGCCTGTACACAGGCTCTGGGGTCATAAACCTTCCTTGTTTGTGGTGCTAAGTTTTGGCCTGCCCTACAAAGGACCACATATGGCCATAGTCACAGAGAACATATATTGTAAAAGACAGCCTTTTGGGACTAGGAGTGAGTGTGTGAGGTGTGGTACAGAGAACTGATGAAATTGTTACATATTGAGTGTTTCTGACATATACCCATGGCAAGTTTCTGTAGTCTGACTTTGTAAACCAACAGAACATATCAAGAACAAAGTTCAACTAGTGCTCATACCTGAGAAGTTCCTTCTTATTGATCAAGGCTTTCATATACTCAGAAAGCTTCTTTTGCATTAATGCCAAACGAAGCCAGGCTCTTCCTCTTCCAACTGGCGTCCTACAAGAACACAGAAACCAAATGACTAAGAACACAAATAAAGGTGGCAGGGTCAGGGTCAGCATGGGACAGACTCACATGCTCCTGCCAATAGTCTTACAGCGATAACACAAAGGCCCTTCTCGAGATTCTTCCACCCGTTCTTGCACAAGTGACTGTGTGTGGGGCAGGAAGACTTGGATATTTGGAACAAATGCTCTTGCGATTGCATTAGTAAGTAAGTGTGTCATAGTCTGAAGACCAGAACACTCTTTGGCTCACCTGGAAATGTCCCATTGGTTTAGTATTGATGAAGCCAAAGTGTAGAGTGGATTGTGTAATAACCCTTAAGGACACAGGCAAATGCCAGCTTTCATTTAATTAACAATATATACCAGTTTCCTGTGGGAGGCTAATCTCTCCTTTTTTAAATTGTTTTTTCAAATCTGAAGGCAGGCTGTATATTTCTTAAGCTCAGTTAATCTTGGCTCTACAACTCTATGGAATACAGCTGTTTTCCCCAAATCAAGCCAGGCATAACATCTCCTGCTAAGAAGCATAAATTTCTTAAGGCTTGTCGATTCTTACCTGCACTTGTAATGAAAAGGAGATGTCTGGTGTTTTTAACATAAAGACAACTTCTCCTCATAAGTCTCCTTTAAGAGCACACATTTCTTAAAAGAATACAAGCCAGTTCCCCAGTGTCTATCCATAGCAACATTACAAGTCTGGACTGTTGTAAACATGTGTACATTATTGTGAGCACTATTCTTCAAGGACAGAAAGAAAACTTAACCTGAGACTTACTTAAGTCCTGGGAGATCTTTGACACTTGCTGTTATCTCTGCAGCCTCTGGAACAAGCTTTTCTACCAGCTCAAGGGGGCCCCAGAAGGATTTATTTTGTCCAAGAAAAGTTTTCTTGGCTAAGGCAACAGAACAAAAGAGTATTTTAATTTTCTTTACAACATAAATATTCCCTTCTACACCCTATAAAAGTGCTTGTATATCTGTGCTTGTACATATATATTCACATTCTCTCTCCCTCTCCAATATTCTTCCTAGGTATCCAATGCTAGGCTATTAGTTTAAAAATGATTCATGCAGGCTGCAGATGGCTCACTGAATAAATTGTCTATCACACAAGTGGGACCTGAGTTTGGATCCTTAAAACACACATAAAAGCCAGGTGGGTGTGGTGGCTGGCCCATGATCCCAGCACAAGGAGGACTGAGACAGAGAATCCTTGGGCAAGCTGGCCAGATACACTAGCCAGGTCTGTGAGCTCCAGGTTCAGCCAAAAAGAGCCTTTGCTTAGTAACTAAAATGGAAAAAGAAAAACATACTCAACATTAGTCTCTGGCCTTAACACCCACTCATACATGTATGCACCCGATATACACATATGAACATACCACGTATTATAAACACATTTAAAAAATTATGGTTTCATAATACAATTTTTTACCAAAAAAAAAAAATCTGTACTTCCAAGTCTCAGTTCTTACTTTTTTTTAAAAAGAGGAATTTGTGATCAGGGTTAGAGAGATGGCTCAGCAGTTAAAAGTATTGGCTGTTCTTCCAAGAAGACCCAAGTTCAATTCCCAGCTGCCACATGGCAGCCTGTAACTATAGCTCAATAGGATCTAATGCCTCCAGGAGCACCAGGCACAGACACAGTGCATAGGCATTTGTGTAGGCAGAACACCCAGGTACATAAAAATTAAATTAAATTGAGAAAAAAAAACTTGTGATCTAGCCCTATAATAACATTTAATGAGTTAGGACTTAAATGCATGTAGTATTAATGAAGAATATAGCCCAATGAAAAACTGAATACTAGCTGGGTATGATGGTGCATGGCTTTAATCCCAGAGGCAGGCAGATTTCTGTGAGTTCAAGGCCAGTCTGGTCTACAAAGCAAGTGTAGGACAGCCAGGATTCTGCAGAGAAAAGTTGTCTCAAAAAAAACAACAAAACAAACAAACAAACAAAAAAACAACCAACCAAACAAACAAAAAACTCAAAAACCAAAAAAACAAACCAAACCCAAAAAGCCCCAAAACCCCAAAACACTGAATACTGAGGGGAAGAGGGTGAAGGCTGTGTTTTGGATATAAAATAAATAAATTAAAAACCAAAAAAACCCCAAAATCAAACAAACCTGAATACTGCAAAGGGAGGATGAAAGGAAACAAGGGTGACATAGATGAGGGTCTACCCGGAAACTGGTTAAGTGAGAAGAGCCAGGAAACCTGGGCAGAGTACTTGTTATCCCCAACTTGTCAATTTGTGACACAGACAGGTAACTAGTTCATTCTAGCCTGGTCTATTTACTTGTCAATCAGATGGAGTGGTCATCTTAATTTATTTATGAAGGCCCTTCCAACTCTAACATCAAATGACAGCTGTACTTTTATGTAGTATAAGTCCTTTAAGTCTGTTAAAATTCTACTGCTATACAGGTTGTGTTCCACCATTTTTTTAAAAGACAGGCTCTCTTACTGTGTAGCCCTGGCTGGCTTGAAACTTGCTCTATAGGTGGGTGAGTCCTGAACCCACAGAAATCTGCCTTCCTCTGCCTCCTGAGAGCTGGGATTAAAGGTGTGAGCCACCACGCCAAGCCCAGTAATACTTTTTTTTTTCTTTGCCTCCATGGAAAAGGCTTTGTTTCCTGCTAGGCATTGCTAAGGACCAGCTGCACATTTGCACTGTGAGGCCACAGCCCACCTTTTAAGCCGTGCTTCAGGCAGTGCTCCATCACCACGAAGAACTGCTGGAGAGGTGCGTAGTCAGAGTCCAGGGTCCGTCCCAGATTCAGAGCTGATTCAATCAAGCCCTTGATACTCAGCTTTGCCATGTTCATCAGGTTCATGCGTTCGTTAGCCATGAGATAATTAGGATCTATGGGGAAGAGAATGAACTCACTTAGTGGGAGAGTACACCACATAAGACAGTCTAACTTTACCATACTGATGTCTGCATTGGTAGCGTAAAAGCAATGGGGGTAAGACTGCTGGTGACTTGTCATGACCCAAGGAAGTGCCACAAAGTATTATTTTGGTTGTATTCTTCCTGGCCATGTACTTGCTGTAGAAAAAGATGTTAGTTTTCCTGTTTAATTGTTTTCAAAGCAAAACTGAATTATTTTTATCAACCTTTAGGTCTTAAATATACCTCTGGTGCCTACCTATCTGGGCACCTGCCACAGCTTACAGTTTGGTACACTGGCACCCAGCTTAGCTGCTATTTTCATTAATTACTCCTTTGTTTCATCGCATATGGAGTACTCAAGAGAGAACCAAGGTGGGGAAAAAGGATAAAGGGCTTATACAAACTACACCAAATGCACTATTACTTTACTGGTATTAATAGCAACCGCTGCTACTGTGCTTGCTAGTTTTTATGTCTGTCTGACACAAGCTGGAGTCAACTCAGTGGAGGGGACCTCTACTGGGAAACCACCTCCATAAGGCTGGGCTGTAGGCAACCCAGGAAGGTATTTTGTTAGTGACTGACTGGGAAGGGTCCAAGCCCACTGCAGGTGGTGCCACCCCCGGGCTGGTGATCCTGGCAGCTGTAGAAAGCAGGCTGAGTAGCCTATGAGGAGCAAGCCAGTAACCAACATTCCTGCATAGCCTCTGCAACAGCTCTGGCTTAGTTTGAATTCCTGCCATGGCTTCCCTCAATGGACTCTGATTCAGGATATACAAGCCAAATAAACCCTTTCCTCCCCAAGCTGCTTTTGGTCAATAGTTTTATCATAGCATTACTAACTCTAATTAACACAACCACTATTAGTTCATCAAATATCACAAGCTATTGTACAGTATGGTACAAGAAACTAACTCCCAAGTTTTTAACACTCAGCACACAGCTCTCAGTACCAGAGATACACTATTTGAGAATAGGGGCCCAGGACCATATTCTATTTGACAGAACACAGAAGATTCAGGGGCTGAGTGCTTCTTACAAGTGTGATTCTTTTTTTCTCCCCCTGGGACAAGGTTTCACTAGAACTAATTACAATACTTGACCTCAGCTTCCAGAATGCTGGGATGATAGCCATGTACCACTAAATGTATCCAACTGTGCCCTTAATCACTTCTTGTAATGAGCTATGTGTCTGGTCCACAACATGGTGACCCATGACAGAACCAGAGTCCAGAATGTCTTTGTTCAATTCCAACCCTGTGATCCTCCCCCACCACAATCCACTTATAAGGGAACTGATGGGGGTAGGTGATGCTGATCCTCCAGTCCCAACATGATTATGTGCTCACTACCTCATTACTGTTGTTCAAATATGTCCCTTCTTTTTTAGATCTATTTATTTTTGTGTGAATGAGTGTTCTGCCTGCATGTGGTACCCTACATGCATGCAGCGCCTGTGGAGGCCAGAACCAACGTCAGGTCACCTGAGCCTGTAGCACTGTGAGCATGTGTATGCTGGGAACAGAGCACAGGTCCGCTGAGCGCAGTCAGTGCTCTTAACTGGTGCTAATCTGCTTCCTCTTCTGTTTACGTAACAGAGTGGGGACATAATAGTGTTGCGGTCCAAGGTTCCACAATCCATAAAGCAAGCATTTGGACTTGGATTTGTGTATATGTATGTATTTCCAAGCATCACAGCATATCCAATGTGTATAAATGAAGTAAAAGCTTCCCAGAGCTCTATGAAACATTTTACCTTGGCTCAGGAAAACTTTGAAGTTCTGCTAAAACTACACTGATAATTAAAACGAACAATAACACAAAACAGGCAATTTTGTCATACAATGTTTTTATTTATATCTGCCTTCATATTTAAGTCAATAAAGCAAAAAGGATCAAATTCTAAACGAATTTACATTAACTTTAGAGACTAACAGACTTACAGCTCTAACTATAACAATCCAGATTTGTTGTAGTGTTCTTAGGTTACATTATAATTACTTTATTAACTAATTTTTAGAGATAGCACCTCCTTATGTAGCCCAGGCTAGTCTTGAACTCATAATCCTTATGCCTCTCCTTCCTGAGCTGCCAAGACAACAGATACATCCTTTGTACATGGCTTAGGTAGTATTTTAGAGAAAAACTGTATGTGAAAGTCAAAATTGGCCCATACTTCTAGTACTTATTTCTCACACTGACAAATGTTTTAAGGCTGCCTTCAGCTCTCTCTCTCTCTCTCTCTCTCTCTCTCTTATTTATAGGGGTGTTCTGTAATGCACATGTGTCTGTGTACTATATGGGTCTATGTGTGTGCCTGATGCTCATAGAGGTCAGAAGGGATCCTCTAGGACTGGAGTTACAGATGAGTTGCTATAAAGGTTCTGGGAACTGAACCTGAGTCCCCTGGAAGAGCACCCTGGACTGCTTGGCTATCTTCTCTCCAGCCCCAGATGTACCTCTCTTTGCTCACTGTAGATCAACTTCTCAAGGACAGACACCTGCACATCTTGTTTGTTGCTGCTCTATTCACAGTAGCAAGGAAATGGAACCAGTCTAGACATCCATCAGCTCATAAACTGATAACAAAAATGGTGTACATATACACAATGTAATTTTATTCAGCCATAAAGGAAAATGAGGTTATTAAACATGCAGGAAGATGGATGGAACTACGAAATATTATACTAAGCGATATACTAACTTGGGCTCTTGGGCTCTGAAAGACAAACATGTTCTCTCTCAAAGATAGACCTAAGCTATTAACTTTTATGTGCATTTATGTGGGAGTGAGTGTACTCACTTAAGTGAGACCAGGAAACTAGAAAGGGTTTCATTAAAGGAGGAAAATTCTTTAAGCTGAGGAGGGCAGTAGAATGTTTGTGAGATGAAAGTGGGAGGGGAAATGTTGGAGGTGGAAAGGTTTAAATGGAGGAGGGGGCAGGGAGATGAGGAATAGGAAGGAGTGGGACAGGGTAAATCAAAACTAATGATGTATAAAAAGCCATAAGGAAATCTGGTATTTGATATACTAATAAAAAATAAATTAACACCACCCACCACTACCACCAAGGCTCAGGGGAACATCTGGAAGAGGTGGCAATGTAAGCACCAGAGGATAGAGAGGAAAGCTGTGAATGCCATCTTCTGAACATGACCTGGCTGTCCCACTCATGAACTCACAGCAGCTGAGGTCACCAGGCCTGAACAAGATCAAGCCATCTGGCATAGATGGGGTAGGTGATCTCCTCACCCCTTACTGAGGGGTCACTGGCAGTTGATAATTGCTTTGGGGACAGAGGGAAATAATTCTTTTTGGAAGATGTAGCCACCAGTAGGATCCCCATGTTCCAATGGATGGACCCACTCCCTACATACATGGGTTGCACGAATTGTTCTTAATGGGTTGTAAAATCAGTAACACTATAACAAAAACAAACAGGCTAGGTGGTGTGTTTGTTTTATACACCTGTAATTAGTACACACCTGTAATCTAAGTACTCAGGAGACACAGGCAGGCAAATCTCTGTGAGTCTGAGGCCACTCTAGTCTACATAGTAATTTCTAGGCTAGTCAATACCACATATTGAGACCCTGTCTGGGAAAAAAAAAAAAAGTTGGACTAGGCATAGTGGTGTATGCCTTTAATCCCAGCACTTGGGAGGCAGAGGGCAGCCTGGTCTACACAGAGAGACCCTGTGCTAGTCCTTCTGATTCAAGGGCAAGTGTTTGTCTGTAAGCTCTTAGAAGAAGACCTGACGTGTTAAGTTCAACCCTGAAAGACAAAACACTTGACCAGAGCCGGGCGGTGGTGGCGCACGCCTTTAATCCCAGCACTTGGGAGGCAGAGGCAGGCGGATCTTTGTGAGTTCGAGGCCAGCCTGGTCTACAAAGCGAGTCCAGGACAGCCAGAGATATTCAGAGAAACCCTGTCTCGAAAAACAAAAAACAAACAAACAAACAAAAAAAAAAACACTTGACCAGGAGCTTACGTGAGCCTTAGAGAGCAGCAACTTATGTCTACACAACAAAACCTTGAGATGGTTATGGACATGCCAGGCGTGGTGGAGCACATCTTTAATCCCAGCACTTGGGAGGCAGAGGCAGGAGAATCTGTGAATTCAAGGCCAGCCTGGGTTACAAAGTGAGTCTAGAACAGCCACATATACACAGAGAATCCCTGACGTGGGGTGGGGGGAGAGAAAAAAGGAATGGTTATGATAACTATAGGAAATGCAAACGATATTTACTGTCATATTACTATGTAGTATGTTCACTTAAACTTAATGCCCAGTAAAGCTGGACTAATTTGTGTTTAACAATAGTTCTTCCTCAAGATTTCCTAATTATTTGGAAGATCAAAGCTTTAACCTGGTGAGCTGGCAGTGCAGGCCTGTAAGCCCAGATTCTCAGGAGGCTAAAATGGTGGCTCATAAATTCAAGGTCTCCCTGGGCTACAGAGGGGATTCAAGGTCTTCTTGGGTAACTTATCATCAGGACCTTGTGTTAAAATAAAAACAAATGTTTTTTAAAACATTGACAAACATTTATCCATTGACCAACACAAGAGTGAAATGACTGAAGCCAAAAAAGGGAAAGATGAGACACTGGGCTCACTGACCTTACAGGACCAAGCAAAATTACAAAGGAAAAATGTATGCTGATATATTAGATAACAGGTGAGACGGATGCTTTTGTAAAAAAATACAAACTATTAAGACTAAGAAACAGAAAACAAGAGTAGAGATGTAACAAGCAAAGATACTGAATTAGTAATAAAGCAAAAACAAAATCCCAGAGAAAAGACCAGAAACAAATGACCTCATTGTTGAAGTTAATCAATCATTAGAAAATTAACATCAATCTTTCACAAACTGTTCCAAAAATAGAAGATGGAATATTCCAACTTACCATGCTAGTATTTCCTTGAGACCAAAAAAAAAAAAAAAGACCTACACTGTAATATTCCTTATGAACACAGATACAAAAAGCCTCAACATAATAGTGGCAACATACAGAAATGGTCATTAACACAACCAAGTACAATTTATACCATAATGCAAAGTTTGTTCAACATATGTCAATCAATGCAATACACCAAATTAATATATATATAAAATATCAGAATAGGCAAACCTAGGAAGACAAAAAGGGACTGTGAGACAGGGAGGAAGAAGAAATAGGGAGTGGTTGATAATGGGGAAAGTGGTTCCTTTTTAGGGAGATGAAAACACAGAATTAGATGGTGGACACACACAGCTTTGGGAATGCACTAACAATCACTCTGTATACTATAAAACGGTAGTCTTTACCTGGTGTGTGAACTACATCTCAATAAAGCTGTCATGAGGAAAAAACTAAAGAGCCAAGAGGCTGTGATGTGTAATTTCTATCATCAAAACAAAAACACTAGAGATCCAACACACTAGAAGACAAACAAACAGGCTGGACTCATAATACTTTTCAGAAATGCTGTAAATTTTGACGCTGTGAAATTCACAAATATATAAGTAAATTTAAAAATAAGTCTACAGAAATGATGTAATCTTACAATATTACCCTTTTTCATCTTTAAAGAAATAATGTCCCTTTTAGTTGTTTTGACAAACATCCTAAGGAGCACTGTAAACACAGGAAAGCTGTACTAACCGAGCTCAGGGACTTCTCAGTTATTGCCATGGTACATAAAACCCAAATCTGACACTCTTTCTTATAGAAAACAATTGAAAGGTGGTTAGAAAATTTAAAAAGGAAAAGAGTAAAGAAAAGAGAAAGCTGAAAGCTGCTCGTGTGGCACGCACCTTCTGTATCATCACGCACTTGCTCCACCAAATCTGTCAAATCCTCCCAAGAGTCTTTGCAAACGGCAAAAAGAAAGGAAAAGAAAGATAAAATGTCATGCAAGCCAAGAAAAGAAAGTGCTATTAAAAATAAGATTTCCCAAAGGGTAACTGAAAGGGAAGCGGTCTGGGACTCTTTCATTTAACACAGAGATTAACAGTGTAAAGGGCAGGAACATGACCAAGGAGGCAGAGGTATTACTGTGATTACTGAATGCTTCAAAGCTAGGGTTAGTTACTTCAAGGGTTCCAATGGAAAGAAACACGCATGCTCACATAAACAAGCAACAGAGTTTCTTCTATTAAAAACCACATCAGACTCTGAAGTCTAAGTGTATGCCACATTAACACCTATCAACACTTATTTTGATCACTTCACTAAAGCTCAAAGCACAGCCTGTTGATTTTTTTGGGGGTGGGGAGGAGTCAGGATAAATCTCATGATGAAAATGATTGTCTTTTCTTAAAACAATGATAAAAAAATATAAGCACAATTTCTAACTCCTTCCCACAGAGCAGAGACAAATGATGAACTTCTGAAGACACATAAAATAAGCTACCTAAAGTCTACAAAGTGAGGTGACCGTCATGAAGAACTAAGAAGGTGTTGGGCAGCACCCACAACCACGAATATTAATGTTTCAGCAGGACATGAGTGGATATACGAACTAAACAATGAAGTATAAAATAGCCTCAAGTAAATATAAGGCAAAACTTATTACCAAATGAGTTCAGGAAAATTCATGAAAAGTACTTCAGGCTTCCAGGAGTTTATTTCCTTTCTCTCTCTCTCTCAAGATTTTCATTTTTATTTATGTGTTTATGTGTGTGTCTCTGTGTGTTTATGCCACATGTGCTGGTGCCCACATATGACTGTTGAACTGAGAGGGGCTGATATGTAGGGACACTCCACATCGGAGGAGTGGGATGGGTGGGAGAGGGAGGAGAGGGTGGGAGGGTGGAACCGGGAGAGGTGGAATGAGGGCACGGTGATGGAGATGTAACTTGATGTAATAAAAAAACATTATAATTTTAAAAATGCATGTGAGTAATATAACCCAGCAGGAAGTCGTCTCTCAGAGCAGTAAGGAGCTGCCTCAGTCTTACTTTTTTTTTACTGCAGAATAGATAACGGGCTGGGATATGGCTGGCACGCACTCCACCTCAAAAGAAAACAGAAATGCTATTCTTTTATAACCCAAACTCTAAAAGCTTTTAAAATAGTTTTGCTTTGTTTGGGGACAGGGTCTCACTAAGTAGACCAGGTTGGTCTCAAACTCAGAGACCCACCTGCCTCCGGGGTTATGGGGTTAAAAGTGTGCGCCACCATGCTCAGCCTTATAAAATTTTTTCAGTTGTATCTTTTAGACCATGTTCATATTATTATTAAAACAACAATAAAAATATTTCACAAAAAAATAAAAAATAAAAAAAAATTTCACACATTAATTCAAGAAGTGGAAAGACAACACCTGCCTCTTTGCTCTTTCCTCACACTCGATTTTCTAAAGATAGTACATTTTTCCCTCAAGCATATTTTATATGCTTTATATAAGCATATAAATAATATATAGCAAGAAAATTTACATCTACAAACTGGAGAGTCAATCTCAGTGCCTGAGCGGGTTGGTTTTTGTGAACTTGACATAAACCAGAGTAACCTGGAAAGAAGGCATCTCAATTGAGGACTGTCTGTATCCAACTGGCCTTTAGGCATTGCCCGTGGGCACTACATCCTGATTAATGATTGATGTGGGAGGACTCAGTCCACTATGGGAGGTACCGCTGCTGGGCAGGCAGGCCCTGAGTTACATATGAAAGCAGGCTGAGCAAGCAAGGGCAACAACCCTGTAAGCAGTGTTCCTCCATGACCCAAGTTTCAGCTCTTTTTTCTAGGTTCTTACTTGAGCCAAATACACTGCCTTGGCTTCCCTCCTTCATGTACGAAGTTATGGATCTTTTTGTACCGTACCCAAAGTTGGCCCTGGTTAGTGTTTTTCAGCAACAGAAAGCAAACTGGAATGACCTGCTACCTAACACTGTAGACAGGTCTGGCTTAAAAATTTACTATAGGCAGAGTCTGGTGCATGCCTTTAATCCCAGCTCGTGGGTCCTTAGATCTCTGTGAGTTCCAAGGCAGGCCTGGTCTACACAGTGTCAGGACAGCTAAGAGTATATAGAGACCCCCAGTCTCAAAGTAAAACAACAACAAAACCAAAAAAGAACTTGCTACAGATGTGTAAGTGCGCCATATGTACAGGGAAAATGCTAAAGCATGGTAAGAGGGGCTTCTGAAACTTCTCCGGCTAAACGGCTTAAGTTCCCATTTTCTAAGGATGACCCAGGTAGAAACCTAGTGTTCTCATGGCCTGTGTAGTGCCATGTGACTGAGATCAAACACTTAGGTTGTATGGTTAACAGTTAATACAAATGAGTTATGTCAATTTAAAAACCATTGTTGTGTGTGTGTGTGTGTGTGAGATGCATGTGTGTGGGGATGGACACTGCAGTCAGGGGCCACCCTGTGGAGTCCAGTCTTGCCTTCTGGGAATTGAACTCAAGTCTCCAGACCTGCTGGACATGCTTTTGCCTAATGAGCCATCTTGTCAATCCCATAATATTCTTATTAATTTATTTGTGGGTGTGATGCATATGTTCACACATGAGTGCGTGTGTCATGGCATACATTTAGAAGTCAGAGGACAACTTGCTGGAATCAGTTCTCTTCTTCCACTATGTGGGTTTGGAACTCAGATTGTCAGGCTTGGAAACAAGGGCTTTTACTTGTGGAGCCGTCTTAATGGCCTGTAATAACATTTTTAAGGTGCACATGAGCAAAGACTGTTTTAGTCAAGAAGTTAGGTAGAACTGTATAAGGACCCTCAATTAGGAAGCACGGCTGACTGAACTCTTTTCCTGCCTACTTGTCTTTCATGAATGAGGAATAAAGGAGCTAATTATGTAGTCTTGTGAGTACTTCATCAGGAAGCACAGCAAGCTGCTTGTCCCTAAACTACATAGCAGCACAGCAGAGACTGCAGCATGGGTTGATACAAGAGGTCCAGCTTTGACATTAAGACCAAGTCCCAGAAGAGAGAACCAACTATCAAAAGCTATCGTGATCATGACTTTCAGATATAAGCTGTGCCATGTGTGGTGTGCATACATGCACATACAGATAAATAAAATAACCTTTATTATGCAATTTTCAAAGCATAAGTAATGGTAAAACTCTTCTGTTATACTTGAGGCACTGTTGGCATTTAAAAATGAAAAATATTATCATGTCATTTACAGATGCTAAACAACTGTGGTGGTTTGAACGACACGTTCCTCAATAGTCTCAGGCATTTGAATACTTGGTTCCCAGATGTTAACATTGTTTTGGGGGGCTTAGGAGGTGTAGCCTTCAGGGGATAGTGTGTCATTGAGGGATGGGCTTTGAGCTTTCAAAAACTACTTTACTATCCAGCTTGCGGGTCGGTTTTTGTTTTTGTTTTTTCGAGACATCTGGGTTTCTCTGTGTAGCCCTGGCTGTCCTGGATTCACTTTGTAGACCAGGCTGGCCTCGAACTCACAGAGATCCACCTGCCTCTGCCTCCCAAGTGCAGCTTGCGGTTTAACATGTGAGTGGTCAGCTTCAGCTCCAGCACCATGCCTGCCTGGCTGCTGCCATAATGGGGATGGACTCTTCTCCTAAAGGATCTGTAACCCCAAATATAAGTTGCTTTGGTCACGGTGTTTCACCACAGCAATGGAAAAGTAACTAAGACAACAACTTAGATCATGAAACTACCACTTTGTCATTCAGAAAGCTCTTATTTTAATCCAAGTGAGAAAATGCAAGTAACTATGGCAATGTAACAGTAACAAAAGCAAGCTACAAAGAAGCAGCCAATATAAAAGTTCATTATACCATACTATTAAAGACTGTAATTGCGTGCCATTGTTTTTTAAAGATAGGTCTCACAAGCTGCACGTGGTAGTGCACATCTATCACAGCAGCACCCAGGAAACAGAGGCAGGAAGATAAAGGATCAAACACCCCCCCCCCACACACAGTGAGTTTGAGGTTAGCCTAGGCTACTTAAGATACTCTCTAAATACATATATTACATATTACGGCAGAGACTGTAACCTGTGTTCCTTCTGTCTCAACCTCCCCAGTGCTGGGATGACAAGGAATACACTACTATGCTCAGTTTAAAAAATAAGGTTTAGCCGGGCGGTGGTGGCACACGCCTTTAATCCCAGCACTTGGGAGGCAGAGGCAGGCGGATCTCTGTGAGTTCGAGGCCAGCCTGGTCTACAAAAGCGAGTCCAGGACAGCCAGAGCTGTTATACAGAGAAACCCTGTCTCAAAAAACCAAAAAAAAAAAAAAAAATAAGGTTTAAGTTGGGTGTGGTGGTGCACGCCTTTAATCCCAGCACTCAGGAGGCAGAGGCAGGCAGATCTCTGTGAGTTCAAGGCCAGCCTGGTCTACAGAGTGAGCCCAGGACAGCCAGGGTTACACAGAGAAACCCTGTCTCGAAAAACCAAAAAAAAAAAAGAAGAAGAAGGTTTAAATGTTTACAGCACCCCAATAAAAATTCAAACATTCCTGGCTGACTCAGAAATTTTACTTCTAAAAATGAAAATTGGCAAAATGTTCAAGCTGTACCAAGAGACACCCAAATTATGTTAGAAAATGAGAACCACTCAATTATCTGCAATACAGCAATGATCAAAAAAAAAAAAAAAACAAAACAAAACTATGGCACATACATTGTACTAACAATGCTAAGGGAATGGCTGTCAGCCATTTATCATTAGCCATACTAGGGACTAAGCCCCAGGGCCTTGTGCATGATAAGCAAGGACTTTACATTTGGCCATGTCCTGCCTTAACATTTTGTTCTTTTAAACCTTGAGACAGGAGCTCATTAAATTGCCAAGGCTAGCCTCAAGCCCACTCTGTAGCCTACAAAAGCCTGAATCTCTGATTTTCCTGGTTCAGCCTTCGGAGCAACTGGAAATACAGGTCTATATCACCAGACCAGGAATAATTTTCTATTTACTGATGTGGAAATATACTTCAGGGAAAACATATAGATCATGCAGGCTAAGACCTTAGATATATAACACTGTGAATGTGTACATGAATGATGGACATGCATGGTCAAAAGAGGGTCTAGAGAGAACTTTAGGTACTTTTTTTACCTTTTATTATACAAACACATCATTTCTTTAACAAAGTTGTTTCAATTAAAATATACATGTATATCAACACTAAAAGCATTTCAATTTTTAAAATTACATTACTTTTAACATATTGACACTTATATTTTTGGAATATTTAATTATGGCAAAAAAAAAACCCAACTGGTTAGGAACAATTTCACTTATCTACATAAATATTTCTAGCTCACACGGTCCTATTTGTTCTCTAGAACAGTAACCAACAAAAACTGGGGATTGGGAAGATGGTTAATTGGGTAAGATGCCTGGTGTGTAAGTGTGAGGCACAGACCCTGATTCACATGGTCATTCACCTCTATAGCCCCAGTTTAGGAAGAAGCCTGTTGACCAGCCAGTCTAGCCAATCAGTGAGTGCTGGTTCAGTGAGAAAGCTTGTCTCTCAAAAGGAAAGGTGGAGAGAAGATAGTGGAAGACATGAGAGGTCTGCCTTTTTATGTATACACACACCTACACATACTGTGTACAAACATACACTTTACACACACATACACAAACACAGAAACACACACAATATATAGATATATAAAATAAAAATAAAGAAATTACTCCCCTGAAAGCTACTCAGAAGGCTGAGACCGGAGGATGCCAAGTTCAAACCCTGGGAAACACTTCCTGACAGTCATTGGCAGGGGCTAAGAGACCCACAAAAGAAAAGCTGTCTGCTAGAGATTCAGCTCAGGGGTGGAGTGCAAGCTGATGGGACGACCATGGGACCCTCGGTTTGATCTCTCAGTACCACAAAAGAAAAGCTGTCTGCTAGAGATTCAGCTCAGGGGTGGAGTTCGAGCTGATGGGACGACCATGGGACCCTCGGTTTGATCTCTCAGTACCACAAAAGCACAAAACAATTCTGCCCCTGTCAAAAAGAAATGAAACTGAAGAGCGCCTGCTGCTGGCCACTCACAGCCCTGCTCTTTTCGCAGCCAGAACGTGGGACTCTGGCAATTTGGATAAACCTGACTTTCATCTAAGTGGTTTCCCTGCTTGGAAAGTTTAAAAAGGACTCACAATCTGAGATTAGAGCAAATGACTTCAGTTATTAGTGATACTGAAGCTGACAATCCAAAGAAGAGCTCATGTGAGCCCTTCCATTCCATGACAAAGGCACAGGGGTGCGGCTGGGGGTGAGCGAGATGGCTCGGTGGTTAAGAGTGACCATGAAGACTAGAGTTCAGATTCCAATATATAATAAGCCTGGTGGCCCCCAATGTCTCTAACTCCTGCTCTGAGAGAGCTGGTGTCCTCTTCTGTCTTCTGCCATGACTAGACACATTACATATACTCACACAGACAAACACACATGAAATTTTTTTCAAAGGCACAAGGGAAGCACAGATACACCTGTAACCCATGGCACCTGGTAGATGGAGGCAGGAAAACATAGCCAGGCAGTCACAAAACAAAGCAGCCAACTAAACAAAAACAAACAACCCAAAAGTCTATTTTTTAAGGCCTGAATTAAAGGTTAACACATAAGGCCTGTCCATGGAGAGTAAAATTGTGAGGCTCTGCAAAGAACCACAGGAGCAGACAGAAGTACAGCAGCCCTGGAAGAACAGGAGGTCACACAGACAGGTCTATACTGATCCCCCCCACAGCAGTGCTGCTGCAGGACCAGTCCTGTTAGGGCAATCTGGACGCCGCCATGTGGGACTGCGGCACAAGGACTAACATTTCTCCAACAGTCCTAGGATTTTACAGGATCCCAGTGGCCAGGGCAGTAAAACTTACCTAGGAGGGTGGCCTGCCACACCGCTCTCCTGGCAGAGTAATGAGAAAATATGAACCTTGTCCAAAGCACTTTGCCCCCTGGCCTTCTTGCGAGGAGTTCACAAAGACTGCCTTGTGCACACATTATCAGGGCTCTGAGAACCTGACAATATAAACCTAAGTCTAACTGCCACTGGGGCTGATTGCAAAAGATGTGTGTGTGTAGGAGTGTAGGACAGAGGGCACAAAAGGTGTGTGGTGTGTATGAGTGTAGGGCAGAGGACGATGTCCTCTATTGCTTTCTGCCTTCTTTTCTGAGACACTGACTCGTACTAACCTGGAGCTCTCTGTTTCCACCAGAATGACTGACAGTGAGCTCTGGACATCTATCTTCCCATCTCAGCTCTGCCAGTGCTGGCATTAAATGACAAGCCTTTATTCTGATTGAACACAACTTCTGGAGACCCAAACTGGTCTCCCAGGCTCACAAAGCAAGCAGCTCATCCACTGACCCATCTTCCACCCCAGTTTTATCTTCAAAACACTCAGGAAAGCAGTGAACCCAGTGTGGAGGCCTCCTTCCGCAATGTAATGCCAGCACTTGAGTTGAACAGGGCGATCAAGAGAGAAAGGACTTCCCCTGCTATGCAACTTTGAGGCTGGCCTGAGCTACAGGATATGCCACCCTCCCCCTCCCCATAGTTAAGAGAACGAAGAGAACACTGTGCAAACACACCTAGGTCTGGAGAGCCTAGGTCACTGTGTACCTGGCGTGCTGAATGGTGGTGACACGCTCACAGGCACAGCGGGCACTAATCACATCACTGTAACTTTTAACAGAAACGTGGAAAAAACCACTGGAAATTCAGGGATGGAGAGATGACTTCATGGTTAAGAGCACTGGCTGGCTGCTCTTCCAGAGGACCCAGGTTTACTCCCAGCACCATATGCTGGCTCACAGCTGTCTGTAACTCCAGTTCTAGTGGCCCTGACGTCATCTTCTGGCCTCCATGTCTACTGCACCCGTGAGATGCATAGACATACGTGCAGGTAAGATACTTACACTCATAAAGTAAGAACTAAAAAGGTATCTGAAAATAGATCAAAAGGGTTACTTCTCTTTGGGGCTACAGTCCCTGTTCATGTACACATGAAACTCCTCCCACAGGAAGTACTGGGGTACAGGTGAGACCAATGGATGAACAAGTGCCCTAGTTTTCATAAATATTTTGTGGAGGTAAAAGTTATTTTCCAGGGTTAGAGAGATGGCTTGGAGGTGAAGAGCAGATATTGCTCTTGCAGAGGAATATATACATATATATATAATATATTTAAAAATAATAAAAAAGACCTTTAAAAAAATGATTTCTTGGCCAGGTGTGGTACTGCACGCCTTTAATCCCAGTACTCGGGAGGCAGAGGCAGGTGGATCTCTGTGAGTTCAAGGTCAGCCTGGTCTACAAAGTGAGTCCAGGACAGCCAGGGCTACACAGAGAAACCCTGTCTTGAAAAACCAAAAAGAAAAAAAAAATTGTGGTGACGGCACATTGGTAGCTATGGCATTGGGGGGGGGTTCAGCCCATACACAGCTATTTAATTATAGATAGGTGTGAGCCACTATGTGGTTGCTGGGAATTGAACTCAGGGCCTCTGGAAGAGCTCTCAGTCTCTCCAGCCCCACAACTATACTCAATTATCTATTTTTTTCAGAATGCTTAAATAAAAAAAAAAATTAGAACTTTCTTCTTTGCAAATATAAGAATTTACATCTATAAATTTCTAATTCTGAAATGCTGTGCCTTCATGTTCATTCATCTTGAGATATCTTTGCTTGTGACTTCTTTGATTAATGAATACTTAGAAGCCTATATTTTTAACTTCCAAGTGTGTATTTTTCAAATTTATCTGATTATAAACTTAGGCATTTTATCAAAAAATAGAACATAATTTTTAGTATTTTAAGATTTTACTGTTCATTGATACTTTGTGACAAGTTAAAAAGAAAAGGCTCCCAAAAGATATTCATGTCTTACTCTCTGGAACTTATAAATGCTATTTTATCTGGAAATAGCTTCTATAGATGGAGTTAAATGAAAGAATCTGTGATTTCCTTGGAAAATGCCATCATATATGTCCTTGAACAGAAGGTACAAAGAGGGAAAAGAGGCAATGTGAACAGGAAGGCAGACATTCAAGCGACAAACCCCTAAGCCGAGGGATGCTGCCCGCCCGGGACTGGTGCAGCAAGGAACAGACTCTCCCAGGCCTCTTTGAAAGAACAGCTTAGTCTTAGCTTAAAGACAAAGATTTCTGGCGTCTGGCATCCATAACTGGGACAGTGTAAACTTCTGTTGCTTTAGGGCACTAGCTCTGTGGCGGTTTGTTCAATACACACAGCAAATGAATATAACTTGTTTAACGGCCTAGAACGGGGTCTGCTCTCCAAAAAGTTCTTTAAAGCCTTCGAAAGAGTCTGCATTCTGCTGTTTGGGAGGGAGAGTGGTTTACATACCCCAGTGGATGCTCACTTTGTAATCAACACACTCTGAATATTATGTTTTCCTCTAAATACTCTGCACTTTCCTACACATACATAATCACAATAAAGGTTAATTTACAAATGAAGTATACTAAGAATTATAACAATATATTAGAATATATACTATACTATAATAGAATAATTGTGATATATTATAAAAAATGTGAAGGTACAAATTATATTCTGAGCATTATTCTACTGAATATTCCTTCACCACAGTATTTAGTGCTCGTTATATAGATTTTCTACATATTTACATTGTTTATCTCTTACACTATATTAAGTGCCCTTTGAGGTTCTGCTACCACAAGCCAGAATATTGTAATACACATGTGATGTAAATTTTTTGCTTGGGGGCTGAAAAGATGGCTAAGCAGTTAAGAGCACTTACTGCTCTTGCAGGGGACCCAGGTCTGGTTCCCAGCAGCCACATGGCCTCTCACAGCTACCTATAACTCAGGTTCCCAGAGATGTGACATTTTCTTTTGCCCTCCATGGGTTCTGGCACGCACACAATGCACATAAAGTTACTCACGTTCACATATATACACATAAGTACATAAATAAATCTTTAAAAATATTCTTTGCCTGTATTGTGGGGTAATGGCATTTGCTTAGCATGGAGACCTGAGATTCAAGTTGGATTCCAGAACCCAGATAAAGGTGGCAAGAGAAAACTGACCCCGTAACCTCCAAATGGGTGCTGTGGCATGCATACCATCCCCTACAGCTTGAATACGTGTGCACATATGTGAGTTAAATAGTTTTTAAAGACCAGAGACAATGAGAGGAAAGGTATTCTAGTAATATTTTCTCATAAGAGTTGTGGGGTAGCCGGGCAGTGGTGGCGCACGCCTTTAATCCCAGCACTTGGGAGGCAGAGGCAGGCGGATCTTTGCGAGTTCGAGGCCAGCCTGGTCTACAAAGTGAGTCCAGGACAGCCAAAGATACACAGAGAAACCCTGTCTCGAAAAAACAAAAAAAAAAAAAAAAAAAAAAAAGAGTTGTGGGGCTGAGGGGATGGTTCCATGGTTAGAGTACTGGCTGGTCTTGCAGAGAGGACCCTGGTTCAGTTCCCAGAACCGTATGGTGGCTCACAACCATCCATAACTCTGGTTCTAGAGGATCTGATGCTTTCTTCTGACCTCCATGTGCTCCTCCTGTAAAATACACACTGGGATATGTACTTTTTTCATTAAAAACTTATGTGATTCCTTGGCAAGAGGGGACTACGTTCACATACAGGGACCATTAATGGGTAGAATTATCTATTGTCAATGCACAGTGGCAGATCTCTCTGAATTCAAGGCCAGCCTGGTCTACAGAGTAAGCTCCAGGACAGCCAGGACTACACAGAGAAATCATGTCTTGAAAAAACAAACGAAAACAAACAAACAAAAGCTAAGAAGTACTTAATGTCAACAGGTAGATCTTGGCACCTGTCTAACAGTCCCTGGATGACAAGCCCTTCTGTCTCACCCTGAGAAGATCAGTC
This sequence comes from Lophiomys imhausi, assembly GCA_907164525.1. Taxonomy (NCBI): domain Eukaryota; kingdom Metazoa; phylum Chordata; class Mammalia; order Rodentia; family Muridae; genus Lophiomys; species Lophiomys imhausi. The sequence goes on along the minus strand of CAJQZJ010031994.1, from coordinate 3,630,068 downwards.
TGGTAATATATATTCCCACTGGTAGGAACAGCTTATTCCAAGTCTGCAGCTTTAGGGAAATGTCGTGAGTGGTAAGTGTTCTCTGGGTGTTTATTCCACATTCCAGTTTCTAAGCAAACAGGACTGTCCTCTGACAGCCCAGCAGCTCTCACTTGCTTCCCAGGAGCCTCTGATACCTTTAGAGCTTCTTCACTTCCCTTCACTTGTGAGGTCTGGGAGAGCTGACATTTAGCCCCAAGGACTAAACTTTGCCTCAGGGGATGCCCAGCAGTAATAACAAACTAACAGACAAGATCACACACTCCTGGTCTGAAGTCCTACGCTCACTGGTATTTCCTTCCAGCCTCTCTCCACTCACCAGTAGAGGTGCTTCACAACTGGCCAGCAAGGCCAAGGTGCCTGCTGCAGGGACCCCTGGCTCTGCAGTGTCAGCCTCTGCATGTTCTGCCACCACATACAGCTCCGTACAACAATGCTGAGTCAGAGGTTCATTTCTCAACATGTCCTGAAAAATAAAATTTCTTCCATGCCAGCTAGGGCTACATAGTGAGACCTTACCTTGAAATTAATAAGTAAGTAAATAAATGAGTAAATAATCCCTCCACAGTATGTGTCTTATCTCTATTTGAGAAGGATGTTTTACAATAACCCTGCAATCCCAGTGCTCAGGAGATTGGAGCTAAGCTAGGCTAAATAGTGAGTACCAGGGTAGCCCAGGCGACCTAAACAAGCAAACAAAACAAACAAACCAACCTTCAAACTTAAAAGTTCAAGAGATTGTTTTTTGCAACTGCAGTAACTGATGATCTATGCATTCCCTCTCAATGCTGGATTCCTTGCCTCTGAGACAGTTAACAGAGAGCTAGACATTTCCTGATAACAGGCTTACCTACCTTTTACATTTAACTAATTTTGAGTCAGGGACCCGGAGTGCAGTCAGGATTAATCTAGGTTTTATCTTCTTTCCTCAGACTCCCAAGTGTTTCAGATGTGCGCTACCACACCTGGCCCCTAAACTTCTGTGTATGTGCATATCATTATGCGTGTGGTATATGTATGTGTCTGCGCATATGTGCAGGTGTGTGGGTATGGGCTCTTGTGGAGGCCAGATACTGACATCCAGTGTCATCCTTGGTAGCTCTCCGCCTTAGTTTTCAGTGATCTTGGCGATAACTGGTAAGGCTAGACCAGCTGGCCAGGGAGCCCCCAGAATCCTCCTCTGCTGCTGGTCTCCCAATGCTGGGGTTTCATGTCTGTGCCTGCCACTGTACCCCTCTTATGTGGGTGCTGGCATCTGTATCCTGTCCTCATGCTTGTGTGGCAAGCATGACACACACTGAGACCTCTCTCCAGCTCTAAATTGAGGAATTAAAGAAAAAACTTGTTAGCCACTCAAACATCCAAATATCCCCAAAATGATAAAGGAGAGTAGGAATATGGAAGAACAGGCAACATGAGCTTAAAAGGTTGGGTATTTAGTTTAAGAACTTAGAAATTTCATTTAGATAACATATCTATCCAAAAATCAACATTTCACAGAGTAAGGGCAATAAACCTAAACATATTTTCTCTTTTGAAATAGAGCACTACTTCATACTTTTACTTAAAATTAATTTAATCCCATTAACAGATAAAACACAAAGGCTCAGGACTTCATTCTTTAACGATTCTCTTTAACATGCCAAAGGATTTGTAAACATATGTTGTCAGCTAAGTAACCAATGGGGTAACCTGATTATAAATGGGGTCACAACTATAGCCAAGTTGTTAATATTTAGAAATATGACAGCAATAGCCTACCCAGTCCTCCATGTGTGCCACTTACTAGAGTTTCTGAAGACAGTTTTGTTTCTTTTTTTTTTTTTTTTTTTTTTTTTTTTTGGTCTGGGTTTTTTTGAATATCTCTGGCTGTCCTGGACTCTCTTTGTAGACCAGGC
>CAJQZJ010031994.1:3569035-3623595 GCA_907164525.1 Lophiomys imhausi | reverse complement strand
CACACACACACACACACACACACACACACACACACACACACACACACCACAAGCACACACAGATAAATAAGACCTCTACACCAAAAAATCCCAAGTCCCAAGCTCTTAAATAAAGCTTTTAGAAAATGGGATGGGAGAGGTCTAAAAAAGAAATAAAGAAAAGAGAAATGAAAAATACCTTATAGAACAAACTGCTCAAAATAAACAGTTCTACACTATCTTTTCTTACTGGCAATTCCTAACAGCAAAATTAGATGGTGTCGTCCTCTTCAGGAACCCTCTCCTTTTATCTTCCTTCTCTTTATTCCAGCCTGACTATAGGCTTAAATCCTACACACCCAATGCTGCCCTAGCTTTCAAAAATTGCTCTTGGCATAAATAGTAAAAAGGAAAAAAAAATCCTCCTTTGTGCAGAAAAAATACAAAACGAAAAATATAAATAAAAAACCCTATATTTTCAATTTATCTTTAAAATTTTTGGCCAGCAGAATTCACTACAGGACCTCCTCAGACGAGCGGGATGCTGAGTTCTAACAGGATTGGTTGTGCGCAGTAGGCAGGGTGTTGACCAAAATGGCTGACTAATGAACTGAACAGAAAATCCAGGCTCATGTGACCAGCGGCTCTGAGCACCGGGCGAGCAATTCCCAGGATGCTTTATAGATGCTGCTGATGCAGGAAGGGCAATTAGGCTGCTCTCCCTCATCCTGCACGGCCCACTTCCAGACCGTGCTAGTCAAACTATGATCAGACCTAACACAATGCACAGATCCTCATCAATTCTCTACACTTTGGGATAGAAGGGCGGGATAATCGGGCAATAGTACACAATACTCTGTGACAAAAAGCAATTAGAATAATTTACTAAGCACACAATTCACTTCTATCCTTGTTCATTTAGCTACTGAAATTCTTTACTAGACAAAAGGCGACATTTTAAGAAAAGCTGAAGCAGGCTTTTAATTTTAATCTAGGTCTTATTCTCAGGCATTTATAATTTGTTTTTTCAAAACAAAAAGGGCTAACTTTTTAGGAGAGGACAGAAACAAACAAACCAATAAACAAAAAAACACCTTAAAGCTAACGAAAATAAAATCTGTATTTTCTTCATTCCTCAATGCCAACCCCTTTCCCTTTTGATATTGCAGTATTTACCAGGATTCTGTCATAAAATGAAATATATTTCTAAAGATAAGTTAAAACCATGTTATATTTAAAAAAAAAATCTTCCAGCCAGGCGTGGTGGTGCACACCTTTAATCCCAGCACCAGGGAGGCGGAGGCAGGTGGATCTCTGTGAGTTCAAGGCCAGCCTGGTCTACAAAGTGAGTCCAGGACAGTCAAGGATACACAGAGAAACCCTGTCTCGAAAAACCTAAAAAGAAAAGAAAAATCTTCCTCTCCTGGACTGTACTGAAGACAATTAAGTTCTCTTAACTCAGTCAATAGGTGTGCACATGTGTGCAATCTAATGTGTGCTGATATTTATGCCTTGACCATGCAAAGCCAGGAAGTAGGTTTCTAAGCTACTGAAGTGACAAAGAATACTACTTTTAACATTTTAGTGATAGAAAAAAACAAAACAAAACACTTTTTTCTTAAGGATTTAACTTAAGGGAGAAAAATACCTACTCATAAACTCTAACCCAGACAGCCAGGGCGATGTAGAGAAAGACCCTGTCCAAAATGAAATCTAATCCAGCCAGGGCATGGTGAGTAGCACATGCCTGTAACTCAGGGACTCACATAAATTTAAGGGCATCATCAGGTACATAGCAAGTTGGAGACCATCAACCCAGCCTATGCTACATGAGTGACAGGTGAGGGTGAGAGGAAGGAGGAGAAAAGACTCCAGGTAAATGATATAGTTGAACAAATACATTAGTAAATTTGGATGTTCTGTGTTTGTCTAGGTTAAATATAGAGTTTCCCACATTCTTCAGGGAATACATTCCATGTTTTCCAGTAGATGTCTGAGATCAAGGGTAATTGCTTCTTTATACTGTACATACATATGATAGTTTAATGTATAAATTAGATACATATTGTATAAGAGATCAATAACTGCTTGGCATGGTGGCACATGCCTTTAATCCCAGCAGTTGGGATGCAGAGACAGGTGGATCCCTGAGTTGGAGGCCAGCCTGATCTACAGAGCAAATTCAACAGATAGGGATACACAGAATCTCGAAAAACAAACAACAAAAAGAGATCAATAACATTATAAAACAGAATCAGGATAATATATTTTAAAAAGGGTTAAATGAATGTGGCCTGTTGCAAAATAATTCTCCTCCTTTTCCTTTGAGACAGGTCCTTGTATAGCACAGGCTGGCTTTGAACCTCTACATAGCTGAGAATGACCTTAAACTGTTGATCCTCTTGCCTACACCTCCCAAGTGCTAAAATTATAAAGTACACCTGGTTTACATTGTTCTGGAGTTCAAGTCCAGACTTGGTGCAATGCTAGGAAAGCATTCCGCCAACCCAACTACATTCCCAGCCCGTAAACAACATCTTGGGCTGTGGAGACGTCAGCCAGTAAAGTGCTTGTTTTGGGAGCACAAGGACCTGAATTCAATCCCCAGGACCCAAATAAAACAGCTGAGCCTAGGATGCAGCAGCAGGGAGACAGAGACAGGCGAATCCCTGGGGCTTGCTGGGCAGTCAGTTTAGCTTAATTGGTGAACTCCAGGCCAATGAGAAACTGCCTCAAAATCTTAAGGTGGGCCACTCCCGTGGAACATCTTCTCCTGTGGCCTCCACATCCTCCAGTGTGCACACACACCCCTACACACCTTATTTCTCTGAACTCACATCTTGCAGTGAGAGGTGCTGACGCCTGTGCCTGCTGAGGTGGGTAATGGAGGCACTGTGAAACAGCATTAGATGAAGGCATAATGAGAAGCTGACACTGGCAGCTGACCTGACAATGGGAGGGCAGCACCTACACTGTAGATGCCCGTGACATCCATGTCCTGAGCTCAGGGACAGGTAGTTTCATGACACCATTTAGAATGGGCGAGCAATCTAAAAGTAATGAATTGCTTACTTCTGGATTTTTTTTTTCAACTTAGTATTTTCAGACTACATTTGACCTCAGATCATTGAACCCCAAAAGAGAAATCATGGCTAAGGGACATATACCGAACCTCAGCTCAGACTGGTCACAAACCATGGCATGGTATCTTTTCACCAACCAGTCAGACTTTACTAAGCAGTAGGAAACCAGACCGATGACAATGTAACACGCCTGCACAATAGGATGGCTTAGCTACTGAGCGAGAAGCTAAGACCCTTTCTGGTCCCTCCCAAGTCTGTTCTGCTCAGTTGGAGGACACAGAGATGGAGCCAGAAGCAAGCACAGCTTTTGACAGGGAGAGAAAACCCCGCTACCTGTTAGTCTGCGTTATCTATCAGGCTGTGGCAGGATGGGACTGACTCACATAACAAGAACTGCAGTTGGGTAGGAACACCTTTACCCTGAACATGAGTTACACCTGCCCATCAGATAAATGTCACCTAGCCATCACAACTGCTCATTGTTCATAAGTGATGAAATTACTATAAAACAGCACTACTTAACATTAACAGAAGTTAATAAAAACTTCTAAATATTTCAAAGTGCTACTTTATATTTGGTCTTTACTAATACATAAATATATCAGCTTCACATGGAAAGAAAACATTAAGCCATCCATAAGACATATAAATCTTGACTTCTGAATGGATTTAGCAATGGCAGAGTGATTGCCCTAGCATGAACAAGGAACTAAGTTCAGTCCCACTATCACAAAAGAAAAAAAAAGAAAAATTACTTTTTTTCTCATGTATATACTAATTATAAGCTATATTGAACTATTTTTTCTCATTTAAAGCTATTTGTCAGTGACTGCATGTATTTTTAAGGTGGCTGTTGCCTGATAGTGGAACACCTTACCTTAGCTGGGCTGCCGTATCAGGCCCCAGTGCAAGAGGAAGCTCTTAGCCCTCATGTGACTGAGCAACTGAAGGAAGATATGTGGGGGCTCCCCTTATCTGAGGAGAAGGAGAGGATGGAGATGGGGAAGAGGGAGGGAGGTTGGAACCTGGAGGGGAGACGGAGGAGGCTGTGATCTAGATGTAACTTGAAAAAATAAATTAATATAAAAAAATCAGCCTTTCAGTTTACACAAACCATTTCTTTTGCCTGATCACCTCATCCCCTCAACTTACACTCTTAGCTCGGGTTTTTCATCAGTGGAATTCATCTGAGAAAGACAGAACCCAGGGCCTATTTTTCCTGTTATATGGTGGCAAGGGATAATACAAATACCCCCGGCACCATGATGGATGTGTCATTTGGTTCCCTCTGTTACCCTGGCTGTCCTGGAACTCTCTTTGTAGAACAGGCTGGTCTCGAACTTACAGAGATCTGCTTGCCTCCTAAGTGCTGGGATTAGATTAAAGGCATGTGCCACCACGCCCGGCTTTTTTTTCTTTTCTTTAAGGAAAGAAATTATTATTTTATTTTAAAAATAGGATAACAAATATATTAATGACTAAACAATATACTTAGTTTTGGTCTGATGAACTTTATAAAAACGGTTTCATGATATAGCTTCTAAGCCTTTTACTCAAAACTGTTCTCTCTCTCTCTCTCTCTCTGTGTGTGTGTGTGTGTGTGTGTGTGTGTGTGTGTGTGTGTGCGTGTGCGTGTGCGTGTGCGTGTGCGTGTGCGTGTGCGTGTGTGTGTGTGTGTGTCTAATTGGCCTGGAGTTTGCCAATTAAGGTAGGCTGGCTTGCCAGCAAGCCCCAGGAACTCACCTGTCTCAGTCTCCCTGCCAGGCCCAGTTGCTTTACATGGGTCCTGGGGATTGAATTTATGCCCTTTTACTTGTAAGGCAGGTTCTTTCCTGACTCATCTCCACAGCTCAACAACATGGATGTCTGTATGGAGGCCCGCGGTCAACCTCAGGTGTTGCTCCCAAGGTGTCATTTACCTTGTTTGAAGCAGGTGGCCTGAAGCTCACCAAACAGGCTAGGCTGGCTAGACAGAAGCCCCAGGGACCTGCCTCCCTCTCCAATGTTTACAGCATGTGTTACCACATTCAGTTTTGGTTTTTTGTTTTTTCATTGATTCTGGGGAATCAAAATTGGGTTCTCAAGCTTGAGTGGCAAGCACTTCACCACTTAACTATATCCTCAGGTCTCCCCCTCGACATGCTTTGGAGACAGGGTCTGATGTCTTTCAAGGTGGCCTTGAACTCACTATGTAGCTGAGAATGATCCTGAACTTCTAATCTTTTGGCTGTCATCTGCCAAGTTCTGCAATTCTAGGTATACAAGACCATGGTTGGTTTATGCTGTGCTGGGGATGAACACAGGGCTGTGTGCCTGTGAGTCCTGCACTCTCCCAACTGAACTCCATTTCTCACGCCTCCTTTTCTTTTTCTTTCTTCTTCTTCTTCTTCTTCTTCTTCTTCTTCTTCTTCTTCTTCTTCTTCTTCTTCTTCTTCTTCTTCTTTTTTGGTTTTTCAAGACAGGGTTTCTCTGTGTATCTCTGGCTGTCCTGGACTCACTTTGTAGACCAGGCTAGCCTCGAACTCACAGAGATCTGCCTGCCTCTGCCTCCCAAGTGCTGGGATTAAAGGTGTGCGCCACCACACCTGGCTTCCTTTTCTTAATTTAACTGTTTCCTATTTTTCCTTAATTTCTAATCTGCACATAATGGTTTCTTTAAAAATGTCAATTTATGCAATTAAACCAATTTGCAGGTGCTCATAAAATTCTGTTTCCTAATGTTTCTTTCTGGATTTATGGTTTCACAACTCAAGAAAAACATTTTCCTGTTTCTCTATTGACTATTGGCATGTGAGGGTATCTTTAACTAGTTATCATCATGATAACATGGTAGAAAGGTCAAGATCATGGTTGTTTCACACTGTCCACTCCCTCCCAGTATTTTTCTTCCCACAACCAAAATCTACTACTTTCCTGGAGTTGTCACTTCAATGTGAGGTTTATGCACTTAGTAGGCTCATTATCAGCTTGCAGATATTAAGTAGTTATAGAATGATTATGCCCAGGAAGCTGAGTTATCATTATTTTGTCAGAAGCTAATACCACCAGAGGACTGCAATGTCTCAAACGTACTTATTAAAATTAAACAGCCTAAAACCGGAAATAACTTCTACCTTGGGGTGTAGAACTGACTTCATGGCTCAGTGGCATTAAGCAGTGGCTTTCACATTCAGGGCTATCAACAGCTCATTACTAAATAAATGTCTGTGGGAAATGTGTCCTCCCCTCACCTCCATTTCCTCAGCTGTAAAATGAAACTAAATACCAGCTTCAGTGAGCACAGCCCCATGAGAAGAAATTCCCCTGTTTTGCATATTATTTATAGATGTTGCTTACAGTAGTGCGTGCTGAATACCAGTCTCAATAGATGCTTACTGGTATAGAAAGGATATGCTAAAGCAGTCTCTAAACATAAAGTGGAATCCTCCCACTGTTTCAAAACTTCAACCTTAATATTTTTCTTTTCAGTTCTACAAAAGCAAACCAAATCTTCGCATTAAGAAGCAACATTCTAACAGGCTTTCCCCTGATTCCCCCCCGCCCCTTTCTTTAAAGGAGTCTTGCTATGTGACCTAGGCTAGTCTCCTCTTAGGATCTTCCCACCATGGCTTCCCAAAGGACCCTGTCTGGTATACATACGATCTGGGTATTTACCGTGTACAGGGCAAGTACAGTGTGTTTTACCTATCAGAAATACTGAAGAAATGACAAGGACTACACAAGAAACAACCACAAGTGTTCAAGAAGTTCCAAAAAACCCTGTCATATGTGAACTAGTCAGTATATTCATGTGTGTGTGTTTGACAGAATATATATATATATATATATATATATATTCTAGAATATATATATATATATTCTCTCAAATTTATGACTTACAGCTTTAATTCATTCATTTTTAGCAGATAGGGTATTAGTGAGTAGAGAAGAAACTAGAGGAAAAGACAGACCCAGCCTAGGCCATGATTCCAGAAGCAGAAGGGAAGGGGAGGTTCTAGTAGAGCGTGCTCCTCTGGAAGCAGAATATCTCCAGGGAGTCCTGTGTCTACCAGCCAGACACTGAGCAACTCTGCCCAATGAACCTGTCTGTTGTTCATCCTTACCCCTTCCCTCTCTTTTGAGACAGGGTCTTATTATGTAGTCTTGGCTGGCTTGGAACTCTCTTTATAGACCAGGTTGGCCTTGAACTCAGAGAGCCACCTGCTTCGGCCTTTGTCCATTTCTTCAGTAACACACAGGAAACAAGGTTAGTTACTTCGGAATTAAAGGCAGTGATATAAAGTACTAACATGGCTCTTGAGAATGCTCAGAACACAAACCACGACTCTCTTTTCAAGACGTTAAATTTGTAAGGCTAGATGTTTATATGAGTGACTCAGAAAAAAACTAAAAGGAGGTGTGAATAAAGGCATAGTAAAGGAGGTGTGAATAAAGGCTATACTATGATGGTTTTCAAGTTGTGAGGAAGGAAGGGTGACTGGCCAGAACTTTACCAAGTAGTAACATTGTAAATGAGAGAGCAGAAGTAAAGAAACATTTGTGGAGAGTCCCTAAACAGACTCTAAAGTTACATTCTAAAGGACTTCTGCTTTCCCATGCCTCCTGTCCCACCAATCTCTTCTTTTCTTGTGCACTTGAAAGGGTCTCACATTGTTCTGTCAAACTAGCCCATGTCTGCCCCATCCCCAATCCTCCAACATATGCTGAGTGTCCAGTCCACTTGATACCAAACAAAATTTGAGCCAGGGAGGTGCTAAATAGGTTTTCCCAAGAGGAATGCCGTCCTGGCCAGCAGCCCTGGGATGTTTTAGAAAGACCTTGCCACAACACTCAAAAATAGCTATCTATATAGGCACACTGGAGCACATGTGCGACCTGCAGGTGTGCAGACAGAACATTGTATGCATAATAAATAAATAAATCTTTAAACACACACACATACACACACACACACACACACACACACACACACACACACACACAAGAAATGGGGCTGGAGAGAAGGGACATAAGTTCAGAGCACTGGTTGCTCTCTCAGAGGACCCAGGCTTGATTCTCAGCAGCTCACAACTATCTGTAACAGGATCCGATGTCCTTTTCTGGACACTTTGGGCACCATGCATGCATGTGGTGCAGACATACATGTAGGCAGGACATAAAAAAAACTTTAAAATAAGAGAGGGGGAGATAACATATTCATGGAAGACAAACTACTATATCTATAAAATCTGTATACACACATGAAACCGTAAACATAAAATTGGTTGCTGCATTTAAACACTCATTCCTGGACATATTTGTGAATCCAGAAGTTCCTTGCACACATTATGGATTTGCAAGCACATGCAAGAGAATCAAGTTCATCTCCATGGCTCACCATCAGTACTATGCCATGTCCTCATTGTTGGGTATTCTTTGAAATGGATAGTCATAGCAACACTGTCTTTTTTTTGAGACCCCCCACCCCCATTTCTATCCTTTTCGAGCTCTTCTTCAATCTCAAAACAGGCACACACAAACACAGAAACAAAGTGCCTTCTTTGTGAGTGAGACATATTTTGTATACTGCTGTAATTGTAAGAAAAATGACAAGAGATATGGGCCCTCTGTCTGGCATCATCTTAAACATAATTTTTGGTTGTTGTTATTTTTTGGTTTTTGAGACAGGGTTTCTCTGTATAGCCCTAACTGTCCTTGAACTCACTCTGTAGAACAGGCTAGCCTTAACTTAGAGATGCCTCTGCCTCCCCAGTGATGGGATTAAAATCATGCGACACCATTGCCTAGCTAAACATAAATATTTGCTGTAGCTTTAGGAGTTGGATAAACAAAAGAATTACTGTCCAGGTGGTAATCACTTTAATCCCAGAACTCTGGAGGCAGATCCCTGAGTTCAAGTCCAGTCTGATCTACAGAGAAAAAGAATTACTACAAATAGAGGTGGTGGGGGCAATGTTTAGCCTTCTGACATTGCTATACAACTTTGGCATCTACAAAGTTCTTACTGAAGAACTGTGTGATCAAGTTTATAAAACAAACAAACAAACAGCAACAAAACAATTATGGCCCAGCATGTAAAAACATTCGCAGTGCAAGCCCGATGCCCTGAGTTCAATCCCTGCAACCCACAAGGGAAAGAAAGAGCCAACACCTCTTAGCTGTCCTTTGACTTCTCCATGCACACCCACTCACATACAACTATACACACTGTACTACTTGTTTCCTTTTGCTGTGGGAAAATACCATGACAAGAGCAACTTCCAGGAAGAAAGGGTTTATTTGGCTTACAATTCCAGGTGACATTCTATCACTGTGGGAAGGTCATGGTAGGAATTTGAAGCCATCAGTCACATCCACAGTCAAGAGCTACTTTTGTGTTCGGTACTCAAAGTGCAAGATCGCCAGCAGGAAACTCGAAAGTCTTTTTGCCTCTATAATTTAATAAAGATAACTCCTCACAGACATGCCCACATGCCAATCTAATCTACATAGACCTTCAATGACACTCTTTTCTCAGTGATTCTAGATTGTGTGACTTTGATAACTAAAACTCATTGTGCCTGCCCCCTCCAAAGTAAGTTTACAACTTTGTGGTGTGTACTCACAAGAAGATATGAAATGTTTTAACAGAAAAAAGAAGGCATTAAAAGTGAACTGCAAAACAGCTGATCAGAAATCACAGACACTCACATATCTAAGAGAGAAAAGGTACTATGAAATAGATGCATATGAATGTATGAAAGAGTTCTGAACGTTCACCCAGTTTACAAGTTTTAGACAATCAATTTTCAAACGTACGGTAGAGAATATAAAATTGAAGAGTGAGAGCAAAACTAGGCATGGTGGCACAAGCCTTTAATCCCAGCACTCGGGAGGTAGAGGCAGGTGGATCTCTGTGAGTTCAGGGCTAGTCTGTCTACAGAGTGAGTTCCAGAACAGCCAGGGCTGCACAGAGAAACCCTGTCTCGAAAAACAAAAACCAAGCAAACAAAAAAGAGGATAGGAGGTCAGCACCATTCTTGGTCACACAGCAAAGCTGAGACTACCGTTGGCTAAACGAGAGCCTGCTTCTCTAAGAACAGCCACAATTTCTAAAACAAAATGATGCTATCTTAATACAGCAGTAAAGGCTAATACATTCTACACACATTTGGTATATGCAGGAGGAAGTTAAAATTGGGTTCTGAGGGTTTGGTGGTACAAAAAAAATCCCAGCATCTTAGAGGCTAAGGCCAGAAAACAACTCTAAGATCAAGGCTAAGGCTAATCGAGCAAAATGGCATCTAAACCAACAAAACAAACAAACAAACAAAAAAAAAACAAAACAAAGGAAAGAGGGTTCTAAGCCAAGCTCAGCTACCATACAGTCAGTGTGTGTTGAGTCTGACTTCATGTAGGGTCCTGGTAAGAAGAGGAAGCCTTTTAAACCAGATTAGTCGTAAGAGTTCTAGTGCCCAGGGACATCATAGAGAGCAGTGTTACACTCACTCTGCAGGGCAACGAGGAAGTATTTTTATTCACATTTATTCTTTTGACTTTTGCATGGGTTCTATAATAACAATAAAATCATGTACATATAAAATTCAAAATAAATATTTTAACCTAATTTGAACATAGTATTCACCAATGGGCTGGAGAGACGGCTGAGTAGTTAAGAATGTACTAATGTCCCAGAGGGCCCAAGTTTTGCTCCCAGTACCCATGTCAAGCAGCTCACAGCTGTCTGTAACTCCAGTGGGATCCAATGCCTCTGGCCTCTCGGGCACTGGCATTCACCTACACACACATACATGTAATTAAAAATATATTAAACATAAATCTTCTTAAAAGCATGGAGCAAGCCAGGCGTGGTGATGCACACCTTTAATCCCAGCACTCAGGAGGAAGAGGCAGGAGGATCTCTGTGAGTTCAAGTCCAGCCTGGTCTACAAAGTGAGTCCAGGACAGTCAAGGATACACAGAGAAACCCTGTCTCAAAAAACCTTAAAAAAAGCATGGAGCACACGTTTAATTCCAGAACTTGGGAGGCAGAGGCAGGTGGATCTCTGTGAGCTCTAGGTCAGAGAGTTCCAGGACAGCCAGAGCTACAGAACTACGTAATGAGACACTGTTTCAAAAACAACAAAAACAAACAGGGGCTGGAGAGATGGCTCAGAGGTGAAGAGCATTGGCTGTTCTTCCAGAGGTCCTAAGTTCAACCACATGGTGGCTCACAATGACCCATAATGGGATCTGGGGTGCTCTTCTGGCCTGCAGGCATGCACGCAGACAGAACACAGTATACACAATAAACAAACAAAAACAAAAAAGATGTAGCCAGAATGTTTTTGCTAGACTGCAATAACTACACTATAAAAGCAAAGGAGGAGGGAGTCATGTATTTTATACTTTGAACTGTTCCAGAAATGTTAATTCTAAGATGTTTATGTGCTAACAAGGCACTACATATACTTTCTAGTACTGTGTGGCCACAGTATAACATCACATTCACGACTGTGGTGGCAGAGTGCCTGGCATGTGTAAGGTTTAACCCCAGGAACTTAAATCTTCCATTCCTATCATGTTCATACTTAGTTCCAAATTTCTAAAGTCAATCGTTGCTGAGTAGAAAGAATCAAACTAATTAAGTGGCATTAAAATAATCCCTACAATTGATATTAGGCAACAGGTGGGAAGAAAACTATGTTAAATCATGAACAGCTGTTGCAGGGAGAACTGTTAAAAGAGTGCCTCCTTCATTCTACAGGGATGTGGTCATAACAAGCAGAATGAATACACAGAAACAGAAAAGGAACAAAAAAGAAGCTGGAGCCTGGTGTGGTGGCGCACGCCTTTAATCCCAGCACTCGGGAGGCAGAGACAGACAGATCTCTGTGTGTTCAAGGCCAGCCTGGTCTACAAAGCGAGTACAGGACAGTCAGGGCTGTTATACAGAGAAACCCTGTCTCGCAAAACCAACCCCCCCCCAAAAAAAAGCTGTACAAAGAAAGCCTATTCCTTTGAAAATGAAAAGTGTTCAGCATGGAGAATATTCTTATCTTTACCTCCTCTATTGTACAAAAGGACTCCTATCCGAACTCTCCTATTTGGAGATTAGAGCATACAACTCAAACAAAACGTTTTTCTATGGCTCAGCCAGGTCAATCTATGACTACTTTATAGATAACATTGGGCTTTAACTAGCTGAATCCAGTAGTTCCTTCCTGCTAACCTGACACACACCGTCTCACCGTCTCAGTTTTGGACCTCTGATGTTGATTAAAGAGCAACGTCACGGAAGATGAGGCATTTGGGTCATGTTCGCTTCTCTTAAACGGCTACTGGAAACAAATAATCAGTCTAACATTTGGCTTCCTCATCTATTACACTCACAGAGACAGGAATAGCCATGATAACTATGGCGCATGTTCATAGGAGACATTCAACAAATGTTTCTCTTTACCACAGGGGTGGATGGGGGAGGCATAAAAAGCTAAGTCAGTTTCTTGGCAGCAAAGAGCTGTCAAATCAAGATCTCCACTGGTGAACTTTAAAAATACAGAGGGAGGGGAGCTTCACTTACCCCAGGCAACTTTCCCTCCTTTTTCACAACTCCTACCTATAGCAAGGTATTGTGTGTTTACAGCATCCTTTGAACCATCAGCGACATCTTCATATCGTAAGGTCCTGTCTTTTTAAACCATCCTGATACTCCAGTCCTCACACTACCTACTTTTAGGGACCGGCCCATAGCCAGCAGTAATAAACATTTGTTGCCTAAAACAGCACCAATTCAGGGTTGGCTGCATTCATTTAGGGGGCTAGAGTGTGGCCATGGCTTTGAGGCGTGGAAACATCTTTCTGACAAAAGACACGACACTGGGAGGTGCCCTTCCCAAGCCACGCTTTTCCTCCCCTTCCTCTCACTCACCCCAAGATCATTTTTTTTCTCACTTTGTGGGGAAGGGGGCGGGGAGTGGGGTCTCACTTATGGGTTTGGGGAACGCTCCGAGAAATTTCCCTGGCCTGGCCGAGGCTGCAGGGCGGCGGCGCGGCAGCCACACCTACTTGGCCACCGCGGCTTGGGAACCGGTGGGGGAGCGTCACCCGGTCCCGGACGCCAGCGCCGCGGGCCAGCGGGCGCCAGGGGACGCCTCGGTCCCCGCACGTGGAGGCCGAGGGGGAGCGAGCTGGCGGGGCCGTGGCCTGGGGCGACCGAGACATGCATCCCACCGAGGGGCACAGTCACCGCTCCTGGCCCCGCGCGCCGACCCCACCCCCGGCCCGCGCGGCTGCGAAACCCGGACTGAGGCGGGGCTCCGCTGAGCCAGTCCGCCCGCCTGGCCCGGCTTCGCGTCCCCAACACTCACGGTGCTTGCCGCCGCCTCCGCCGCCACTCGGGTAGCTCAGCAGCAGGAAGGGCAGCGGGGAGCCGGGCGACGGCGGAGTCCTCCAGGAGCGCTGCGGCGGCGGGCGCGCCGTGAAGCCCGCGCCCCCATCGCCCGGGTACAGCAGGAAGAAGGGGGCGGTCACCGGCGAGTCCGGCTCTGAGGGCCCCGCCTCGTCCTCGCGGTCCGCGCCGCGGGCGGTAGCACCGCGCGGCTCCTCCGGCTCCGAGGGTCTCCGCTCCCCGCCCCTCTCCGGGTCCTCGCCGCAACTTTCAGCGGCCGCGCCGGGCGGCGGCGACTCTGCCATCTCGCTCGTGGCTTCCCGGTGCCCGCTGGCTCTCTCCAGGCCCGAGCCCGAGGCTTACGGCGGGGATCCGGTGCCCCGTCGTACTCGCGCCGCCCTTCGCCGCCGCTGCCCGGGCTCCGCGTTCCGCCCGCCCCGCCGGGGCCCCGCCAGCAGAGGACCGCCCCGCCCGACGGCGCGGCCGGCCCAGCACCGCCTCCCGCCCCCGCCCCTCTCGCCGCCCCCCGCCGCGGTTCGGCGCCCCTAGAGGGCGGCGTCCTCCTCGCCCTCTCCGCACCTTCCGTGGGGCTCCGGTGCGCGGCTCCCTCCGGAACCCCAGGGCCGAGCGTGTGCGGGGCCCGGTCCTCCGCCGCCCGGCTGGATCCTGCAGGGCAGGCGCGGCGCTTGAGCCGGGCGGCGATTTCTGGGTGTAACCGCCAACTTCATGGGTCGAGCGAGAGAGGCCCAAGGATCTGGGCCGTAAAGGCCAGTGCTGGCTTTTAAAGGACCCCTCACGCCCCCAGTTAATTAAACTATAGCTTGCTGTTCGCAGTTCACACACTAGACCTTCAACGGTTGACTCCTGGTTTTGATTCAGGAGTTTTATATAGGATAAACTGGAGGAGATGACAGTCTCCCCACCGGGTTTTGTTCCATTTCATGAGGGCGATTTAGAGACCGTGTGTTTGCTCTTACTTTGTTCCCCGGCTTTCCAGGCTTTCCAGAACTCCAGGTGCGCCTGGGTGGGTTAAAATAGTTAATTCAAAACTTCTAAGACACTCGTCTATTACAGGTTGACAGTTTTCCCTTTCGTAGTGTTTGTGTTTGTTAGTAAATTTAGCCACTCATTTTATTAAAAAAATTTGAATCACCAAGTGCCCGAAGTAAACATTTACCCCTAAAAGAAAATTTCTAGTTTTTTTTTGCTTGGATCGAGGGGTGGGTGGGCTCAGCGGAAGCCCAGGCTAGGCTTGCTTTGAAGTTCCTGCGACAAACTTCCAAAGGGTGGGATTTACAGGCTAGACGCGCTATCCCTGTTTATTGTGGTTAGCTTGCTGATTAGCCTTGAGTCCCAAAATGCCGATGTAGAACTCTTATGGGCTCATTTAGAAATCATTGTTTCGACTTTTTGTATAGTTGGTTTCCATCTCCTTTAAGTTACTCCCCCGCCTCCTGTAGAGAAAGTTAAGCTTTTCAGAAAGAAAATCTTTTTGTTATTATTATCTGTAAATCATTCTTGAATTATCATTAGAAATTATCATGGGACTTCTAATGCCAGTCTTCTAGTTTTTAAAACACGGGGGATTTAAAAAGGAAGTGTTTACGAGAAACTAAGTCTAAACACCCTTAGAGAATTAACTTTTAGCTTTAAGTTTCTGGTATTTCTTTGACCGGTTGATCTTAAGTTACTTGTCCTCTCCTGTAAAATTATTCATAAAGATGTAAAGATCAAATAAATCTAAGTGAATCCTTTACAATATGGTCTAACATGAGATTGAATAATTACTAGCTATATGTCATCATTTTGACAAGACAGCACATTTCTTTCCTTTTTTGTTTGTTTTGAGACAGGTCTCACCTGGCATTCACTACTTAAACCAGACTTAACTTGAACTCGCAGAGATCTGTCTACCTCCAGAATGCTCAGAACACAGATGTGGGGCAAACCTACCTCACAACATATAACTTAAAAAAACAATAAATCAAATAAAAGCAAGTTGGGGTGGGAGGAGAGTTTCCCTCACTTCCTTGATTGTCTTGGGAGTTTGTTGAGTTGTTTTTTTTAAAGATGTATTACATATTTACTTAATTTATGTGCATGCAGCATGTCTGAGTCTGTGTCTATTCCATAAGTCCAAGAGGCCACAAGACAAGTCCCCTGGAGCTGAAGTCACAGGCGGTTGTGAGCTGGGAGCTCGGGTCCTTTGGGAGAGCAGCAAGCACTTTTAACTGATGATTCATCTCTCCAGCTCCTTGTTGAGTTTTTTGTTTGTTTGTTTGTTTAATTGAGAAGAAGACTGAGGGGTGAGGGGTGAGCATAGGGTTGGCCATAAACTCACAGCCCTCTCAGCCTTTTTTTTTTTTTTTTGGTTTTTCGAGACAGGGTTTCTCTGAATATCTCTGGCTGTCCTGGACTCGCTTTGTAGACCAGGCTGGCCTCGAACTCACAAAGATCCGCCTGCCTCTGCCTCCCAAGTGCTGGGATTAAAGGCGTGCGCCACCACCGCCCGGCCCTCTCAGCCTTTTAAATGCTGAGATTACAAGCATGCACCAATATAACCCATCTCATTTGAATCATTTGATAAGAGTGAGAATCTTGATTTAAAAAAGACATTTGCCTCCTAGGAACTGCAAATTCTATTAAAGGGGGAAAAAAAACAATGCCTGCCCTTTAATTCATGTAGAAACTCTTAAGAATCACATTCTTGTCAGATCACATCCTGAAGGTGCTTTGCAGTGTTTCAGTAGCATATGGGGGCCAGAGATATCAGCATACACCTGGGATTTCAGCACTAGGAAGACTGAGATCGGTGGGGGGATCATGATAGATTGAGACCAACGTTAGCTACACAGGGAGCTTCTATCACAAGCAAGCAAGCAAACAAACAAATAAATATGCAAGGCTCGAGGTAGAATAAGAACAGAAATTTCACAAATCATAGTTAAGAAGAATAGGAATCAACCAGAAAAGTCACCAAATTCAAGTATGAAATATCATCTAGCATCATATACTAAGTGACGGAATGGCAGATGACAGCCTTGTGAGAAATGTGTGTGTGTTGTTTATAACCCCCTCTAAGAAAGAAAAGAAATACTGTCTAGTTTAACTGCTGGCTTTCTCTTTGTTAAGCCCCAAGATATCATAGCTATAGAAACAGCCACATGCTGTGGAGTTCTGCATCAAAATTGGTTTTTGTGCTTCTCTGCTTTTTTATTTTTATTTTTTATATTTCGAGACAGGGTTTCTCTGTGTAACGTACTTGTCTGTCCTGGACTTGCTCTGTAGACCAGGCTGGCTTCAAACTCACAGAGATCCACCTGCCTCAGCTGAGTGCTGGGATTAAAGTCATGCACCACCATGCTCAGTGTTTCTCTGCTTTTAATAGCGACTCTATTTATGCTTTGCTACCACTAATTAACTGACAGCATAATGAATATAAGGAATCAGCTGAAATATGAGTCTCTTAAAATGTATAGGCAAGGATATTTATGGACTTTTTGTCTAAAGGTGGATGGTACGGTACTACAAGTCCCCAGTGTTCATGCTTTTAGGTTTTTGATCAATAATCACAGCTCTGCATTAGCGTTAGTGATCTATGTAATGGCTGATTCAGCTGCTACACACAGTTACAGAGGCCAGGATTGTAAAAACAAGCTTGAACGTATTCTTTCTGGAAAGTGTACACAACACCTCCCTGCACTTTTAAAAGGTGACAAGGTCCGGTCACTGTAATTAAGAATCTAGCTGTTAGCCGGGCGGTGGTGGCGCACACCTTTAATCCCAGCACTTGGGAGGTAGAGGCAGGCGGATCTTTGCAAGTTCAAGGCCAGCCTGGTCTACAAAGCGAGTCCAGGACAGCCAGAGCTGTTAAACAGAGAAACCCTGTCTCGAAAAACCAAAAAAAAAAAAAAAAAAAAAGAATCTAGCTGTTTTCTTGTGAAAGAAAGCAGAAGGTGCCTTTCGATTTTATCCACAGTTTTAGTCATCCATAACTCTGGTGATCTTAAGGATAGATATTTATAATACAGTATATAAAGCCTTTTAGAGATTAATGCCATGGATGATGTATTTTTAGTATAAGCCTCTTACTCTGAGAGTCAGAAAAGCCAGCACTTGAGGAGAGTTGATAGTCTCTCAGTATAATACATAAATTATTCTATTTTTATGTTAAAAATCAAAGAGATTTTTTTTGATTTTCATATTAAGTTTTATTTTTTTTTATATAAGTACTTTATTTTTTTTTCTTCAAGTTACATCTCAGTCACAAACCCTTCCCTATTCCCCCTTCCTGTCCCACCCTTCCACCCTCTTCCCCCCCAAGAGGAGATATTTTAAAAGGCAAATTCAAATCCTTAAGTTAGTAACATTTTCTGGTTAACTGTATAAATTTTAGATCTCCCTATATTGCACACTGCTGCATATTATTGTTGTTATTTTGGTTTTTGAGACAGGGTCTCTGTTATGTACCAATGGCTGTTCTGGAACTTGCTATGTAGACCAGGCTGGCCTTGAACTCACAGAGCTCCACCTGACTCTACTTCCTAATTACTGGGATTAAAGATGTGAACTTCAAAACCTTGCTAGATTTCAGTTCTAAAATAATGATTTTTTCTTGCATTATCTGTTTGAAATTATGTGGTAGTGTGGAAAAGTCTTATCTGAAAACAATATAGTCAATTTTAGTATTTCATGTTAAACTTGTTTCAGTGCAGAAATTTGTGTCAGTTAATATGCCTCAAATTTGAAAGCTCTGGAGAACCAATTCCTTATTGGAGTGTGGTAGAACAGGCCTGTATCCCAGCACTCAGGAGGTAGACAAAGGAAAGTTAGCTCAAGGCCAGCTAGGCTTCATAGAGGGTTTGAAACTGGCCAGGGCTACATGAGGCCCTATCTGGAAATAACAAATCTAGTTCTTCTGAATTACTAGATTTTGATGGTTTCCGTTAACTTTATTCTTCTATAAGATTAACTGGAAAAATATTGGACAATTTTGCCTTCTGTTATTGTATGTTTTCTTGAATATAAATGGTAGTTTTCTTTGGGTGGTAGAAACATGGGTATACCTATTTTTCTCTATTTGACAGTCTAAAAGTTTTTTAAAAGGAGTGTTACTTTTAAATGATTTTTGCTAAAACTTTTTGAGAAATGGCCTCACTATGTAACCCTGGCTGGCCTGGAACTCACTGTTTAGTACAGAAGAGCCTCAAACTTCTAGTGACTTTCCTTTCCCAGCCTTCAAGTGCTGCAATTATAGATGTGCCCATTCCCAGTCAATATTAGTTTTATAATAAAAATAAAACATGTTGATTTGTCATTTTGATTAAGTTTGATGATGACATACTTTTTCCTTTCTTCCTTCGGCTTTTTGAGACAGGTTTTCTCTGTGTATACCTGGATGTGGTGGTATTCACTCTGTAGTTTAGGATGGCCTTGAACTCAGAGATTCTCCTGCCTCTGAATCCTGAGTGCTGGAATTAAAGGCACATGCCACCACTGCCCCACTCATATCTTTCTTTTATGAAGATCATTATTATTAGTAGTAAAATTGTTTTCCTTGGGTATTCCGTGTTGAAGAGAATTCTGTAGAATTTAGAGCTTTTCCCTATATGAGCTTTCCATATTTTGTGCATTGTGTGTAATGTCTTTTTTGGGGATTGGGGAGGGGGTGTCATGGTATCATCTTACTCTATATAGCCCAGCCTCGCTTAGAACTATGTACCTAGGCCACAATGGAGTTCTTGGCAGCCCTCCTGTGTCAACCTGTCTTAATGTTGCTGTGCGGTTGGTTGGTAACTTCATCTTCTTTTCATTCTCATGCTCATTTTCTTTCCTGAATTCCTCTTCTGTGGTTCATTTGTTCTGTGCTTTAAGTCTTTACATGACAGCATTATTGTGAAGGACTCATATAGCTGGTATCCCTGCCTCTGCCTTTAATTCACTCCAGTTTCTCTATTCCACAGAGCTAGCTTACTTTTCCTGACTTTGGTTGCCTTCTCGCCATCAGGAATATAACCTAGTAAAGGTGTGTATGTATGTAACTGCCCTTGCCTTTCCAGTACCTCCTACCTGGCTCATTCTTGCTTTTGGCCTAACATACTTGGTATTCCTCAGGTTGCTATCCCTATTGCTCCCAACTTCCTGCCAGCATTTGGCTTTTCTATTTCACACACCTTTTCTCCCATTCCAACCTAGAGAGGTTTATGCCCTTTCCCCTTTTTGAGGCCCAACAAAATCTTTTATTACATGCTGCTCGCAAAGTTGACCTCTCTACTTTTTTTCCATTTTGTAATGTACAAAAGACTTCTTTTAGTTCTCAGACTCCTTTCCTAAAAGCATATCAAAATTCTTGAGGTTTAAAGAATAATTTGGCGAGGCCAGCCTGGTCTACAAAGCGAATCCAGGACAGCCAGAGATATACAGAGAAACCCTGTCTGGAAAAACCAAAAAAAAAAAAAAAAAAAAAGAATAATTTGGCTTTTATTCCCATTGTTAAGGTATACTCAGCGCAACAGAAATAAAAATGTCTACAATCAACCACTTAATATAAAAATTTTTCTAGGTACTAATATCAATGCATGTTATTAATTTGAGCAATCCTCTCATCCTCCCAAAGCACAAAATGACCCTAATTCAGAACAAAAGGAACAATTCCATAGTATTTCTAATTTCTCTTTTATTGTTTTGTTTTTCGAGTTAAGGTTTCTGTATGTAGCATTAGCTGTCCTGGAACTCTTTAGACGAAGCTGGCCTTGAACTCCGAGATCCACCTGCCTTTGCTTCCTGAGTGTTGGGAATAAAGGCCTGCCCCACCACGAAGACCTTTAATATCAGGTCTGGCTTCATGGTTAGTACTAGTCTTGAACTTGAATGGTAATACTCCTGCCCCAGTCTCCCAGGTGCCACCATGCCGAGCTCTTCTGGTTTTAATGGTGGTTGTCTTGCAGGTCTTGGGTTGATTGCACTTCTAGATAATAAGCACTCCACCACTGATCTACAGCTCAGCCCTCCCTGCCACCCTAGTTCCATGGAGCTGAATTACTGACATGGCATAAACTGTGGTTACCTTTACCCTGTGGATCTAGAGGAAAAAATTCCTTTGGAACATATTCTCTAGGACCAGTTCTACATTCTCTTGCTTCATTCTTGTCTGTAGTTAACCACCTACCTAATGTTACAAGCTGGGAGAAACTTTGCGAAGAGTGCTCAGGCCTAGGATTTTGTAGTGTCCTACCTTAATCACAATCTCCTGGAGTGCCTGTTAAAACCAGAGCACCTGGGGCTTACAAGTGCTGGCTGAATAAGAATATACATTGTACATTTACCAATGGACTCCTAGGCATTTTAGTTTTAAGAAACTTTACTGGCCAGGGATGTTAGTGCACTGTCATCTACCCACCCCTAGGAGAAAACACTCTTAGAACAGTAAGTACCTAAGCAAGACCTGTCACTTAGCTACTTAAATGGCTGATACAATCATCTGCTGTTCAATCTGAGAAGGGAATATAAACTCATCTAACTCGAAGCCAAACTCGTAATTGTGTTTGGCCATGTACCTAAGTATAATTTATTTTTACATACAGCCTAACTAGCCTTGAACTATTTTGTGAAGGTAAAAACTTGCTACTGATAACACAACACTCATTTGGTGACACCTGTGTAACATGTTCTAAATATTCTCATGTGTTAGTTCACTTAATCCTCATAATAGCCCTCCAAAGTAGGCACTATTCTTAGCCAATGGTGTTTTGTTTTCAGGCAGGCTGGACTTCCATGAACAGCTTTTGATCTTGACACTTCCATCTCAAGTGCTGGGATTATAGGTGTGCCCCATCACATCCAGTTTATGAGGTATGAATCCAAGGCCTCCCTGCAATCTAGGCTTATACTAACTGAACCACATCCTCAGGCCTCACTACCCAGGTTTTACATAAAATAACAAAACCAAAATGAGATAAAGACACCAAGTATTTATCTAAAGTCATAGCTAAGTAAAAATTTGATTCAGAATTCAAATGATCTAATCAGTCTGCCCTTAAAAGCAGTTATCCTGAGAGAAGAAAAGTCAACTCAAAAATCACCCAGGAAACTTCAAAATGTATGCTTTTCTACTTTATCTGAAAAGGAAGGAGTTAAGCTCCGAAGCTAGCAAGGCTGAGTGGAAATCCTGTCAGTCATGTATGAGAGCTTTGTGATTCTGAAAAAGCTAATTCCCTTTAAAATGTGGATAAATAGGGCCAATGAAATACATGGATGGTGAGGCCAGAGCTGGGTACAGGGTACCTTTATCTCTTCCTGCTTTATTGCTTTGATAGGTCCTTCACTGGCGGAAGCTTGCTTTTGGCTAGGCTGGCTGACCACTGAGTTATGGGGGTCTATCTACCTGTGTCCACTTCCCAAAACTGTGGTTACAGGCACAAATAGCCTGTTTTTTTGTTAGAGACTCAAACTCAGGTCCGAGAATGTTTGCAGAATGAGGACCCTAACCCAATGAATCAGTTCTTCAACCAAGAACTACAGCCTATTCATCCGTGATATTAAGACAGACACACCACCTTTGTTACTGTAAGGATGGTGAACAACTGCATATGCTAAGTGCAACCTTAAATGTTCAGCAAACTGAGAATCAGTACACTTAGCAACCAGTGATTCACCAGCAGCAGGATATGAAATTTGTACCCTACTTACCATTTAAAGGCTCATTAGAAATACAGTTGGTATAATTAAGGCATCGTTTCCTTTTGTCACATTTCAAAGCTGCTTTTACCACAGGTGTGGTATCCACTTAATATCAAACACAAATATATAAATATCCTGCCCCAAGAATTACAATTGTAATTGAAATCTTTCAGGTCCCTTTTGCAGGCTATCTTACAAAAGCTACCGACTGTCAAAGGTACATTCTTTCCCTATGAAAACTTAACACTGCACAACTAACAAGGAAATTTTCCTAGGTCAACATTCGCTAAAATATTGGAATACTTTAACACAGTATTTCCCCCCCCCAACCAATCACAATTCCCACAATTCTTAGTAGGACTTTAATGGATAAAGTAGTAACCCAGGGCTGGAGACCAAGCTCACTGCTAAGAGTGCTTGGCTAGTTATTCACAGGCTCCAGGTTCAAATTCCCAGCACCCAGTACAAAAGATCAACAAACTCCAAGCAACAACCCCCATTTCCCTGTTGACAACAAATTCTAAACTTAAAAATAAATAAAAATTAGGCATTACATGCAAACTCAATCACTTTAGTTCAAACCACTTTTATTGATGTAAAATTATTGCCAAAAACTAGGTCAACGAACAGCTTTACTTAAGCTTAATGCTCTTTTTAACTCCAGCACGAATGCCAGACAGTTCACCACTATAGCGCTGTTCTTCTCTACGAACTTCACGCACCTGGCCTCGTCTTCGAATTTTGGCTCTTCTGAACTTTTCCCGATGTTTAACTCTGGGATTTCTATCAATCTTCTTTCTCCTAGGCGTAAGTCCCCTATTTTTAGCAATCTGGTAGGTAATGGCTCTCTTTGCACTTCGATCTTCGAGAGCCTGTTCTTCACCACTATCTTCTTCTTTCTTTCTTTTCAGCTTTTGCTTATCTTCCATTTCCTTATAATATCTTAGTGCAGCTTCATCAAAATCAGCATCATCAGATGGATCAACAGCAGCAGCGGACTGCTGTACAGACTTTGGCTTGATGTTGGTTAATTTTGCTTTTGGGCTCAGTTCTTTCTTCAGAGCACCATCCTTGGCTGTGAGCAGGTGACGGATTTCGGAGGACAGTTTCTGATCCACAACAGACAGTTTGTTGATCAGATTTCTGTAGGTAACAAGCCTTTCTATAACAGGATGTCCATGTGCAGGGACTCTCCTGGCTTTTAAGACCAAATAAAAACTAATGTTGGCGCAGTAGTTCAAGTAGAGGTTATACTTAGTCTTCAGGTATTGGCTTCCTTTTCCAGGTGGAATGACCCCTTTCTCCACCAACTGTTGCAGTGGCTCTAGTTCATCCTTCATTTCGGTCAACTTGTCCTTGAGGTCTTCTATCAACTCTAAGAGCTCTGGTGATTCTTTTCTCAGCATTTTCAGCTTCTCCTTCACCGAGACTTTAGCCAAATCTTTCACGACCCGAGTCTCAGCTTCATCTATCTGGGGCACCGGTTTGGCAAAGGCCTCCACCCAAGCGACACCAAAATCATCCTCTTGCAGGGCTTGGGCCAGGCGCCGCTGAATTACCTGTGCCTCCTCCTCCTCCTCTCTTTCTTCCTCCTCTACTTCTTGCTGACTCTGTCGGCCTCGGGATTTGGAACCATAGTCTGTATCATAATAAAGCTTTTTCCTCTGACCCCAAGACAAGCTAGGATCCATAGAGGCCTCAGTCTCACTCTGCACGGAGCTCCCACCATCATCATCATCGTCTTCGCCACCCTCCTCCTCCTCCTCCTCCTCCTCCTCCTCAGAACTCTCTTCATCTTCGTCGTTTTCGTCATCAATATCTAGGGCTAGCACCTCTTCCTCCTCATCGCCATCCTCCTCCCCACTCTGTTCGTTCCAGCCCTTAGCCAGGGCTGCCCGAGATCGCGCTTCATGGAACTCATCTACCTGATCTTGGTAGTAGCTGGAGTCCCCTGGAGAGGGCGGCAACCCAAAGTCGTCCTCATTTTCGTCCGTGGCGGTGCGACCTGCCTTGGCCCGCACGGCTTCCCACTGGGCCGCTCCACGCCGCCGTGATCTCTTCACCATGGCTCACCAGCCGTCTCTGGTTCCCCAGCGACGCCTCGATTTCCGCCACTTTCGACCTCTGCTCAGAAACGACAATTCCAGCAACCGGAGGCCTTCAACACCAGCACGCTACGCGACACAAGAATCAGTGAACACCGGATCCGCGCCTGGAAGGTCCTCTTCCTTCCGGTCCCAGGGTGCTCTCCGCGCAGCCTGAACTTCCGCTCGCCCCCGTAGGCCTTAATCCTGCCGTGCCTTTTAAAAAGCCAGTCGGTTCCGGCGAATTAAAATATTTCCGAGTAGGAACGCTAGGCTGAGGACATTGCGTTCCGCTGAGCCCTTCGCGACTTCCGTTTTCTCTCTCGCGCGAACTCGGGCGTGGAGCGGGAATCCGGTCAGCGGCGCGAGGCAGCCGTCGGCCGGCAGAGGGCGCTGAGCGTCGTGGCTCCCACACGGCGGCTGGGTGCTCAGTGGGCTGCGCTAGAGAGCTCTCGGCTCCCGGCTTGTTCTCTCGGCTCCTTAGGATGGAAGTTAGTCAGGCTTTTGTTGTTGTTCTTCTGTCTTGACTTCTGAAGCGTTATCCAGGCTAGCCTCAGCCTCCCGAGTGCGGGGGTTACACTGGCTCGGTTCTTTTCTCCCCGTCTTTGCCCGGCGGTTGCTACCGGCCTGGATGCAGCGTTTCTGGGCCCCGCGCGGCCCGGGGACCTCCCGACGGGAGTCCGTGCCTCCCGGCGACACAAGGGCTGCGGCGGGAAGCAGGGCCCGAGGGCGGACTGCGGGGGGCTTCTGGGGGGCGATGATCCCGGGAAGGGCAAAAGACAGCGCCGTCTCCTGCTGGAAAAGCTTCGTATTTCTAGACGTCTGGAAAAGACTTTGAAGCTGTTAGGGGACGTGGGGAGGGGGGGGGAGGGGGGGAGAGATTCCCTGTAAAATAAACTCTCAAAAAGGGTTTAGTATTTCTGCCCAAATTTAAGAGGTTTGTGCTGTATTCAAAACAGCTTAAATTACTTTTAAAAAAATCCTCTAGTTTTTTTCCCCTAAGTTTGATGCAAAGGAATGTTCAATATTTGTGGTGGTTCACGCCTTTAATCGCAGCACTCGGGAGGCAGAGGCAGGGGGATCTCTGTGAGTTCACGGCTAGCCTGGTCTACAAAGTGAGTCCAGGACAGCCAGGGCTTGTTACACAAAGAAATCTTGTCTCCAAAAAAAAAAAAAAAAAATGTATATTTGACTGCATATTTTAGGTGCTTTATAAAGCTTACTGAATGATGCATACAAATGCAAACATATCTGAGACATAAACTGAACTAGAATAGATTCAGCAACCATCAATTTCAACTTCAGTTTAACACAAATGGAAACAGATTTGCAGACACTTCTGCTACAGAGTCTGCTAGAGAAATCAGAGCCATGAATTCCCACACCAGAACTTCACACTGAGTTATCAGACCCTTTTACATTAAGAAAATACATGTGCACATTGAATTCTTGTGAGCTAGCTGTTGTCCATATTGATTTGAACATCATATAAGTCTTACAAGTGTCATAAAATGATAGTTTTAAATTCTGTAATAAAAATGTTTTTCTTATAAAAAGAGAACATTAATATATCTTTCAGAAAAGTGGCGTTTTAAGATCCAAAATACCTTAAGTGCCTAAGAGTGTCTGGAACCTTTAAAAGCCTTTATACAATTTTATAGGGTTTCTTTGTATAGCCTTGGCTATCCTGGAACTAGCTCGGTAGACCAGGCTGGCCTCAGACCCACAGAGGTCCACCTGCCTCTGCCTCCGAAGTGGTAGGATTAAAGGCCTGAACCACTAACACCCAGCTAGAAAATAAAACTTAATAAATAGCATGTAGTTGGAAACCCATGTTCTGATGATAAAGCATAAATGTCATATTTGAACCTAAGTTTTCCTTTCTTCTTTTTTTGAAGGCAAAGTAAACATAAACTATTGAGGCAAACTGGGAAAAAAAGCTGAGAGTGGTTCCCCTTTAATGCCAGCTTTAATAGAGAGCAATATTAACTGCTTGTGGTCTGTGCTGGTAGCATGTGTCAGCAGCTTGTGAGCTGTGACAGAAAGTTTATACTGCAGTAGATCTAAAGGCAAACTGACCAGGCAAGCAGTATGCCATCAGATAGAAAAGACATGACCTCATAGAGATCACCATCGGTGCAAGACACTATGACGAGTCTCTAAAATATACTCAACACCATGAGAGATTAAAGACCTGAGAGATCATTTACATTTACAGAATATTTTTTTTCAAGACAGGGTTTCTCTGTATATCTCTGGCTGTCCTGGACTCGCTTTGTAGACCAGGCTGGCCTCGAACTCACTGAGATCCGCCTGCCTCTGCCTCCCAAGTGCTGGGATTAAAGGCGTGCACCACCACCGCCTGGCTACAGAATATTTTTTTTTGCAAGTATTTTTGAAGGTCGTTGGATTTAAACTGGAGCTATAATTATACTGTATTAAAATTTCCACTTATTGTAAAATTGTTTTGTGTTCTGTTCATTTTTATTTCAAAGTATGTGAAAACTTAGTCATACTTTGATCAAGATGCACATATTACAGGTAAGTTAAAAACTCAAATATTTTAAATGGGAATGACTACATTATTAATATTAACTTATTTTAATAAAGAATAGTTTTTAAATCATTTCTTTTATTCCAATAGTTCCTTCTACATTTCCTTCCTTCCTTCTTTCCTTCGCTTCTTTCTTTTTTCCTTTTTGGATTTTTGAGACAGGGTTTCTCTGTGTATCCTTGGCTGACCTGGAACTGGCTCTGTAGACGAGGCTGGTCTTGAACTCACAGAGATCTTCCTGGCTCTGCTTCCCAAGTGCTGTGCCACCTCCACCAAGTCCGTTATACAATTTTGTAAGTGTGATATTAGGATTACTTACCACTTAATTGAAGACATTTTTTACAAGAAAATTGTATTTCTGCCAAATGTACTGTAATCCTACTACACCGGAGGCTGAGACAGGAGGATTTTGATTTTTTTTTTTTGAGACAGGGTTTCTCTGTATAACAGCCCTGGCTGTCCTGGACTTGCTTTGTAGACCAGGCTGGCCTTGAACTCAGAGATCCGCCTGCCTCTGGCCCCCAAGTGCTGGGCTTAAAGGCATGTGCCATCATACCCGACTGGATTTTGATTTTTAAGAACACCCTGTCCCACACTATAAGTTCTATGCCACCTTGGCCTATAGGGTCAGACCCTATCTCAAAATATTTTTGTATTCCTGAAAATATATATTAACTTAAGTGATGTTAGGGAACATAAGCCTAGGTCAACTAAAACAGAAAGCATGAATCCACAGAGAAAATGAGCAACTATTGAAAAATACTTGGAAAAAAAAAGTCATTTTTTTTTTGTGTGTGGGTGTGCGCCGTGGCATCTGGGTTCCAGGGATCTAATTCAGATTGTCGGGTTGCCTTTCCCGATGAGCCATCTTACTAGTCTGACGTTTGACTTTTTCCTTTTGTATTTGTGGTAACTACAATTGTCAGTGCCATGAATGTTTATTACATTATCGTGATGTTCAGTTCAGTTCAGTTCAGGAGTTAGCAAGATAACTCCTTTTTGCTTTATAAGGCATTTACAGTTTTTCTAGCAGAGCATAGCGTTCTATGAATGACATTTGAGAGTCTAGATAATGCTAGGGTACTTCCTTCATGGAATGTGTTCTGGGGTTTGAAAGTATTGTCCTGCTGCCAAACTCAACTAACTTACTTCTTTCTTTCTTTTCTTTTCTTTCTTTCCTTCCTTCCTTCCTTCTTTTTCTTTTTTCTTTTTTGAGACAGGGTTTCTCTGTGTAACCTTGGCTGCCCTGGACTCACTCTGTAGACCAGGCTGGCCTCCAACTCTCAGAGATCTCCCTGCCTCTCTCTCCCAAGTGCCAAAGAGGAGTGTCAGTTATTCTAGAACCGGAGTTATGAATGTTTGTGAACCACCCTGTGTGTGTGCTGGTAATTGAACCTGGGTCCTTTGGAAGACTAACAAGTACTCTAAAACAATGGGTCATGTGTCCATCACCTCTTTTCTTTGCATATTTGCTTTTGTGTTTGGAGACAGTCTTGTGCAGCCCTGGATGACCTTGAACTTGCTGTGTGTCCTGCACTGGCTTTGTACTCTTTGCTTTTCTGACTCTACCTTCTGAGTGCTGACACTGCCAGTGTCTGACACCACATTCTTGGTTTTTTTTTTTTCTTGAGATTATGTCATTATGTAGCCAATGCTAGCACTGAATTTGTGATCTTTCTGCCTCAACCTCCTGGGTGTAGGGATTAAAAGTATTTACTGTCATGTCCTGCAGTATAGATTTTAAATTTTTTGTAGTAATTTATATATGATGAAATATTAAATATGTTTTTTTATGAGTTTAAGATAAATATTTATATCCCAGAATTATAACTGGTTTCAGATGACTGAAGTTGTCAAAAATAGTTTTTGTTTACTTTCAATGTGGTAGTAATAGTAATAATAATAATTTGATATGGGAGTAATAAGAAATGTATAGCTAGTGTTAATAGCTGACAGCTTATTGAGACAACCCAATATCATACAGTTCACTATTTTTGGTCCAAAAAAGAAAGAAGGATTATTTTTAGATGTAAGAAAGAAAATGGAAGAGGTGAAGTATAGTTTCCATTGGTTTTCTGTTAGAAACCACTTATCTTGAGACTAATATTGATAGAAACCTTTTGCAAATAAGGACTGTATCTATTTTAAGTAACAAAAAAACCTAGAAGTGAGTTGGAAGCAAGATATATGAAACTTCCATGGCAATGTGTGATAAGTATTGAAAGTTTATAAGCTTGTCCTTTTAAAAGTGTTAGGCTTGGTTACCTGAAGACAAAATGAAGGGTTGCTCTGATTTTTTTGAGACAGGGTCATATGTAGCCTAAGATGGGCTCACACTCTCTAGATAGCTGAAGGTGATATGAAGATTTACTTGACTGTGCCATCATTCTCAGTCCTATGGGTTGCTGGGGACTGAACCCAGGTTATATACATGCCAGGCAAGCACTCCATAAACTATGCTCTATCTCCCAGTCTCTTTGAATTCTTTACACACAGCAAACAAAACAAATCCTTTGTCCGTAGCTTAACATAACAGGGCCTTCCTCTATCTGCCTCTTGTTTTTCCACTTGGATCTCTAAACTACCGGACTTTTTCCTAGTTTACATTTTATGATTCATGAAAAGCCCTCAGGGCAGTTTGCATTGGAAAAATTGGAACCCTTAGTGTTATAGACTGAGAATCTATGAGACACATCAGCGCCCAGTATGATGACAAACATGAGCATCGGTATGTTGCCTTTCTCTAGTTTTGTTTGGCAGCCTTGGAAATCATAAATGTAGTAGCTATGTTTACAGTTTTCTGGGAAAACCCAGAAAGTGGAATTTGAGGATATTATTCAGAGATTGGTTTTATTAGTTAATTTTAGGAAGTTTTATCTTTTTTGTTCTATGATAAGATAAAGTTGTGTACTTATTTACTTAGCTATTAGTTTTTGTGGTGCTGGGGATTGATATCCATGGTCTTGCATATGCTTGGCAAGTGCTCTATTGCTAAGCTATTTCCTCATCTGATGAAATTGTCTACTTAAGGCCATTCAGGTGGCTTAGCAGGCAGATACTGGCTGTTAGCCTGGGTTTGAGCCTAAGGAGTTACTTGGTGGAAGGAGAGAACAGACGCCTGGAAGATTTCTTCTCACACATTCACACAGAATAAGAAAGAAACTATTTTTAAAAATAAAAGATGTCTATTTACTGTAAATTTTTTCTTTCAGTGTACTTTTGTTTATCCTGATTGCTTTATTAGAGCATTCCTTCATACTATGATTGCTAACTAGTGTTAGTGTCCCAGTACACATTTAAAATAACAGTGAATGTATTACCTAAGGGTGTACTTTTAGATATGAGTAAATCCCTAGTAATATTGTGATATTGTGTTTAAAAATGTACTTCATGTTGATAATGAATTGAACTAGGTAACCAAATATACATTATGATCATCTATATAAAATCCAAATTTGTCCTCATAGAATATTTTAGTCTTCTACAGAATTGTCTTATTCAAGGATATATATGTTGAAATAAGTGAAGTGTAGAGTCTGTGAACTCTGATTGACATACTAAAGCTTACTTCCTTGAATAGTCATGGTTTCTTTGAGCTCTCAATTTGTCAGTGCCATTACAGTCTTTACCTAGACTGTATTTGTCCCTCTAATGCCCAGTTTCTACTTAGTTTTCAATCTTAGTCTGTATATCACTTCTCTAGGAGGTCTTCTGTAATCTGAACGGTTTCCCCACCCCACAAAGCTGTGCGGCTCCCACTATCATTTAAATAACATAATTACCCACTAGGTTGTATTTACATCTGAAGGTCATATTTCATCCCCTTGCATCCCCATCATTTAGAGTAAATGCTAATGTACATTTAATGAAGGAAAGACAGAACCAAAACCATTTGCTTTAAAGACCAAGAAAGCAACTTTGGCCTTATTGTTAGTAACTCTGTTTTAGTTTGTCCTAAACAGAAATTATTTTAAATGAAAATATGTGGTTGCTCTAACTATACAAGGAAATTATGAGCCCCAAAGGTGGAAGTATTGATCTATTATTGGTTGATCTATTATTGGTGCTATAATAATTACCACAAACTTTGTGACATAATGCTACAGCCAGCAGAGGCATGGACAACACAGGGACCGGAAATAAGGACACTTACAGACATAGACACAGGACTCTGGGTTCACTTTTGGAATGAATAACATATTTTCCGACTGCTGCTTATATATTGTTTAGCTAGCTAGTAGAGATGGCATTGCAAACAGAGCTTGAACAGCCTCTTGCTCCCACTTCTGCACTTCTGTGGCCTTGTGTTGCCTCAGAAGACAATCCACCCGGGCCTTAATGCTGCAGTTTTCCAGTCTTCCAGTCACAATCTGGATCAGGGTTTGTGCCAGAGAAAGGACAAGGGTTTTTACTGTGACTAAGTCAACCACAGCCCTGCATCGATATTTTTTAAATAACTAATTGGTTACTCCTCATATGTATTATTCTTTTTTTTTTTTTTTGTTTCTCCAGGCAGGTTTCTCTGTGTTGCCCTGGCTATTCTGAAACTAACTCTGTAGACAAGGCTGGCCTTGAACTCACAGAGATCCCTCTGCCTTTGCCTCCCAAGAGGTGGAATTAAAGGCATGTACCTCCACGTCCGGCAATTACAGACAGCTGTGAACTGCCATGTGGGTGCTGGGATTTGAACCTGGGTCCTTTGGAAGACCAGCCAGTGCTCTTACCCGCTGAGCCATCTCTCCAGCCCTTTTTTCTTGTTCTTAAAATGTATTTAGTATAGTAATCACACAAATGCAACACTGGTAAAATAATTAGAACAAGGAAAATGTGTTTTCTGACCTAGTCTCTCTCTCTCTCCCTCTTTCTAGGGCAGTGGTTCTCAAACTTCCCAATGTTGCAACCCTTTAATACAGGTCCTTATGTTGAGGTGACCCCCACATAATTTTATTTTTGTTGCTAGCATAGCTGTAATTTTGCTGTTGTTATGAATTGTAATATAAATATCTGATGTGCAGGATATCTGATATGTGACCACTGTGGGGGACATGACCCACAGGTTGAGAACCACTGCTCTAGGGTCTCACACTAACTAAAACTGGCCTAGGATTTACTATGTAGCCCAGGCTGTCTTCCAACTCCTGACAATCCTCTTGCTTCAGGCTCCTGAGTACCAGAATTGTAGAAGTGAGTCTGGCTCCATTCTCAAGCCTGGTGTATGTGTATATGTATGTGCTTGTGTGGGCTCATGTGTATATGGGTGTGCGTATGTGTATGCATGTGTGTGTGGTGTATGCGTGCATGTGGATGGATGTATGTGTATATGTGTGTGTGGTGTATATGTGCATGGTTCCCCATGTGTGTATGTGTTTATATATGTGTTGGTGGTGGTAGAACTCACAGAGCTATACCTACAGCCCTATGGTTCCTGTTTGGTTTCTCTTCATATTCTTTTTATATATGTCATTTGATACTGCTCCTTAAGAAGCCCACTGTGCTTCAAAGAAGCATTTGTTTAGTATAAGAGAATTATATATATATGTATATATGTGTGTATGTATATTATATATACATATATTTAATAAGGAATTATATACATATAAAGAAATTGATTGAAAAAGAAAGAAGTAGTGACTTAGGATTAATTTAAAATAATTTTGGAGTTTTGATAAAGATTGTATGGGAAAAAGATAAATTTCTGGTAAGGAAATGATGGATTAAAAGGAGATTCTAAAACAGGAAATAGCAAATCGTATATTACAGGAAAGAAAAGAAGCCATATTTGCCTGTAGCAGTAGTTTCCTCCCCAAATAGATATATTTCCTTAAAGCACAGCTAAGCTAGACTGCTGGACTTGATGCTCTAAACTCAATATGTTGTTGTTGGAGGGATTCTCATGCGACCATCTTTATTATTTTGTGTTGGCAGAAAAATGACCATGGACTCTAAGCTTATTTTTTTTCAAATAAAGTTTGAAAGTAGGCCACTTGTAGAGTAGAACCTGTGGGTGAGGGTAAGCTTTGGGTAATGCCAATCAACCGACAGTCAGTTCCCAATACATTTCTGTGAAAAGCCACTGCAGGTGCAAGTTTATTTAAAAACAGACCACAGCCCAGGTGTGACTCTCCTTGTAAACATTTAACCACAAAGCTGCCCTAAGAGCATGTGGAAAGCTTTTGGAAAGAATGAGTTCAGTTTTTTTGGTTGTCTTAACTTTTGATTTTTAGAAGCATTTAAAAAAAACATTTATTTATTAATTCAAGTTACATCTTGATCGCAGCCCCCTCCCTCCTACCCTCCCAGTCCCACCCTCTACTTCCTCTCCCATCTATCCTAGAAGCATTTCATAATAAAGTTTATTCCTAATGTTTTGAGTTCTTTTTAGACTTAAGATTTTGCTTTATGATATCTAAATGCAAATTTCACAAATACTGTGATTGATTAAACACCAAAATTGTAATTTCTGCATGCAAAAGCCAAAATATTTAGGCCTAAAAATGCCAATTAGAAGAAATTTCTCCATATAGATATGGGGAAAAAATGAGTGTTTAGGATTTTGGTACTTTGAGAGATAGAATGAATTGGAAGTTAGGCCCAGGTTCCACCTTTATTTTTTGATTGACAGAGGCTGATACTAAAATCCAAATTAGAGCCATGTGTGCCATATACCTGTGATGCCAGCACTTCAGGAAACAGGGAGATCAGGAGTTCAGAGCAAGACTCATCATTATAGTATGTTTGAGGCTAACCTGGGTTACATGAGACCCTGTCTCAACAAAGAAGCAAACAAAAATCCAAAGTATACATATGGACTGGACATTGAGAATGTATGCTAAGTCATATAACTCTCAGAATTGTGGCCTATTTATTTCAGTTGTTTTGTACTGTATTTATTGTTATAAGAGAAAGAACCATTTGTTGGACTGAAAAAAAAAAGAATTATGCATTCTGGGAGAAGGGTGAGAGGGTAGGAGGGTGGGGCTGGGAGGGTGGAGGGAGAGGGCTGCGATGGAGATGTAACTTGAAGTAATAAATAAATATTAAAAAAAGAAATCATCAATGTATTAATCACACCCATGACTGTCTATGGGCTCAAAGTGGCTTAAGTGTTATTTGTAGGACTAAGGTTTTAAATTATATTGCAAATCTCAATATGTCCACTGGTCTCCATAATGCTGCACGAAACAGAAAGCTTCCTCTGTCAGTGAGGATAGTAGAATAAATTTCAAATTAATTAAGCAAAAAAAAAATCCAAAGTAGATTATATTTTTTTATTATTTTATTTCTGTTTTTTCTTTTTGAGACAGGATCTAAGTTACTATGTAGATGAAAAATGACCTCAAGCTTGGGCTCCTCCTGCTTCCATCTCACAAAGTGCTGGGATTATAGAGTTTTGCCACTGTGCCAAGAAAAACTTGTACCTTTAAATAGAAAATTAAAAAAAATTGTTTTCTCTTGGTCCAGTGATATGACTTCGTGTGTAGAGAAACTTACAGCACGTGCCTGGCCTCTGAGTTGATCCCCAGAACCC
The DNA here is from genome assembly GCA_907164525.1 of Lophiomys imhausi. Classification (NCBI taxonomy): domain Eukaryota; kingdom Metazoa; phylum Chordata; class Mammalia; order Rodentia; family Muridae; genus Lophiomys; species Lophiomys imhausi. Next base: position 3,589,319 of record CAJQZJ010031994.1, on the reverse strand, counting down.
ACAGTGGAAGGCAGAACCGACTCCTAAGTGTTGTCTTGTGACTTCCACATGTGCACAGTGCTACGGTGCTACACATGTGAGTGCAGCCATAATAGTAATAATAATACATAAAAGAAAATGAATGTTACCACTTCTCTTGTAATGAGGCATAAAGTGTCATTTACATTTTTCTCCTCACTCTGTTGCCTGTAGGAGGGTTTCTTCCCCGATCCTTGACCTGTGCAGGCCTTGCTTTCCCCATCAAATGACATTTACTTGCTCTTTCTTTTCTTTTTCTTTTTTTTCCAAGACAAGGTTTCTCTGTGTAACAGCCCTGGCTGTCCTGGACTCACTTTGTAGACCAGGCTGGCCTTGAACTCACAGAGATCTGCCTGCCTCTGCCTCCCTGAGTGCTGGGGTTAAAGGCGTGTGCCACCACACCTGGCGTGTTTCTTTTCTTTTTTCTTTTTTTCTTTTTCTTTTTTTTTGTTTTTTCGAGACAGGGCTTCTCTGTGTAGCCCTGGCTGTCCTGGACTCACTTTGTAGACCAGGCTGGCCTCGAACTTGCAAAGATCCACCTGCCTCTGCCTCCCAAGTGCTGGGATTAAAGTCCTGCACCTCCAAAATTTTTTTGTTTCTGTAGTAGGAAGAATAATAGCACCTTCAAAATGTCCCTGCCTTATGGGGGAGAGATGATTTAATAGCTAAGAGCACTTGTTCTTGGAGGGGACCCAGGCTTTATTCCCAGCACCTACGGGGTGGCTCTCACCATCTATAATTCTGGTTCCAGGGGGTCTGATGCCTTCCTCTGACCTCACTTGCTGATTTTGATTATAAATGGACTAATAGGGGATGATCTTAGCTTCTAGAATCTCAGAAAAACTGTAGCCAGCAAGGAAATGGGGGTATGTTTTAACAATGGCAAGGGATGAATTCTGTCAAGAACTTGAGTGCACTTGAAAGTGGATCATCTGTCAGTGTGTTGATCTAGGAGTCTGGGGGCAAGGAGTGTGCTAAAGCTTAGTGATAGTCCACCACACAGGCCTCCAGTTCAATACGCACTATGGCAAAAATAACAAAAATTCCCAGACTGCAGCTTAGGTTAACAGACAATTCAGCCCACATGCCAACCTGCAGGGAGTGATTAGCCTTACCTAGGCAAGTTAGGCTATTCACTCCACTCCAGGTTACCTAGAGAGAACTCTGGAGACAGTCAGTGACTGTGTTTTAAATCACTCTGTATGGTCATTTGATATGCAAGCATAAGTTTCATCTTATTTGTTCATGTTTCTGCCCAGATGTGACACCTCATTTTGCCAAGTACACTCTTAATGTTGGTGACCCCAGCCCTCCTCCCTCTGCATGCTCTCATTTTATTGCCGTGCAGATTTCTTTTTGAGCATTTATCACAATGTGTGAGTTTTTATTTAGCTTCCTTTTTCTTGTCTGTCTTCCCCATCAGAGTATAATGTCAGGGAAGATAGAGCTTTTTAGAGTGTTGAAAACAGTACAGAAAGGATCTTGGTGGGGAGGCTATATTACCAGTAAGAACAAACGTAGCTCGGTTTTATCATAGGAACTCTAACCCCCACCTCTCTTTTCAGACAGTATCTTACTTTGTAGCCTAGGCTGGCTTTGAACTCATGGCAGTCCTCCTGTATCAGCTATCTGAGTGCTGAGATTGCAGGAGGTACCAGGCCCAGCAGAACACCTTTATCTTGTTAGTAACCAGGTATGTGACTGAGAGTGGCAACCAGGGACATTTGGGAAGCTTTAGTTTGCTTAATGCTGTACTGATAATGAATACTTATCACATGCGTTTTATACAGACGTCAAAGTTTCCACTTATGAAAGCTTTGTCTTACTGCATGTCTCTCTGTTTTGAAGATTTTCCCTATAGAGGTAGTAGAATCTTCCTTGAGTTTATGTCTATGAGATGATGTGGTAATTATTTCTGCTCTGCCTTTTGTGTCAAAGTTACAAAAGTTAGAGAGAGTTCATGTGGAGAAATGGTAAATGCTGTGTCTCTGATGGGTCACTATCGTCTATATGGTGAGCTGCATTTGGGGGGAGAAATATCTCAGGTCATTTTTCTCCTTATACATTATCTTCAATGGAGTGTCAGTTAACTGTGGATTTCTGGTATTCTTGGTTAAAAACATAGTTATGGAGTTCCTCTGTAACTGACTGCATGTGTAATACAGTGTCTCAAGTACACATGTTAGTGTTCCTTTAAAATTATTAATTTTTCTTTTTTAGAGTCAGTGTGCTTCAGAGTCTGTTTATAAGAATCCTAAGAAACTGGGAAGTGGTGGCACAAACCTTTGATCCTAGCACTTGGGAGGCAGAGACAGGCAGATCTCTGTGGGTTTGAGGGCAGCCTGGTCTACAGGGTGAGTTCCAGGACAGCCAGGGCTACACAGAGAAACCCTATCTCAATAAAATAAAAGTGTAAAATTTTTTTTAGAAGATTTTAAGGATGATTATTACTTCATGTATCCTTTATGATAATACCAAAGGTATTATCAGATATATTAAGTGGTTCACATATGTATTGTACTTTTTGTAGTATTTTTGGGAATACTAAACAGTTATTTTTTTAAAAGGGATTTTAAAAAAATATATATAGGTGTTTGTTTGCATATGTATGTAACATATGTGTGTTGGGTGCCCAAGAAAGCCAGGAGAGGGGTCAAATTCCCTGGTACTAGAGTTACAGAAGGTTGTGAGCTGCCACGTGGATGGTGGAACTGAACTCAGGTCCTCTGCAAGAACAGCCAGTGCTCTTAACTATTGAACCTTCTCTCCAGCCCCTGAAGTTACTTTTAAAATCTAACAGATTGTTAGGTTACTTGAAATTTATAGTTTGACATTTAGTGCAAGAGATTTTTTTTTTTTTTTTGGTTTTTCGAGACAGGGTTTCTCTGTGTATCCTTGGCTCACTTTGTAGACCAGGCTGGCCTCGAGCTCACAAAGATCCGCCTGCCTCTGCCTCCCAAGTGCTGGGATTAAAGGCGTGCGCCACCACCGCCCGGCTTTAGTGCAAGAGATTTTAATGTGAAATTTTTTTTCTATTTGTTGTGACAGGTTGGGGAATTTTATTTATTACTGAAACTTGTTTTTCACTTCTAGTTCTAGGACAAGTGGGAAAGATGAAGTATTACACTAAATATAGAGCATTATCCATTATAAAGAAAATCAGGAGATTTTTGCTCTTAGACTTGCAGCCAAGAAGCCTTTTAACATATCACCTCTCTAAAGTGTTTAAGTAGCAAAATGCCAGGCTGCTATCACAGATCGCTGTATACGAGAGGAGGCTATCACAGGGAGAAAAGGTACTGAAGACAGAGGCTAAAAAAGAGATTGAGTATTTGCTAAGTACTCCTTGTTCCCTTATGGATGAGAAGGGAAATTTCAGTTTGCATCTGGCTGTGGTTTCTCACGCTTGTAAACCCAGTACTTCTGAGGCTGAGGCTGGAGTTCAATCTTAGACAGAGCCACATAGTTTAGTCCAGACTGGAACACAACGTGAGACCCCTGTCTCCAACAACAACAACAACAACAGCAGCAGCAACAATAATGACAATAATGACAACAACGAAAACTCAGAATTTCAGTCTTTGTGGCCATATGGATACATAACAACATGAAATGAGTTGATACACACAAATGTACTTATTAATGAGTTGCTAGGTTGAAGATTGGACTTTAGAGGTAATCTTAGAAAACTCTGCCAGCACTACCCCATTGAACATGTTTTTAGTAATTTCAATGAAATTTAAAACTGTCTCATGTTTGCAAATATTGTGAAATTGAGAGAAATAACTAATGTTCTCCTCTGTAAAAGATTGATTCAAAAAGTTTGTAGTGTTGGTCTGAATTTAGCAATAAAATTCTTAGGGACCATGACCAAATCTCACACCCAAATCAAACTTAAAGTATTAAATGTGGAGAAGTCAAATGTGATGGCATAGGCCTGTAACTCCAGTACTTGGAAAGCTAAGGTAGGAAGATTACTCAGAGTTCAAGGCCAGTTCAGACTACATAGTGAGTACCAGACCAGCTTTACATAGGAGGACCCTGTTTCATCACAGCCACAACCCCGTCCCCTAAATCAAACAATAGTTTAGTTAACTTGTTTTCAGTGTGATACTGTTTGTTTCAAAAGTTTAATCTTTAGTAATCTTATGGTCTTTCATAAATACTTAATGCTGGCACCTACTCTGCCTATAGACTTATGATTCACCAGTTTTCAAACTTTAAAGTGCATCAAATGGAGTGTCTTTTGAAAACACATATATTAGGCCATATCTCCAGAAACTGGCTCAGTGTAACCAGGAAATCCTATTGTAACTAACACTTCAAGTGATTCTAGGTGGATGATCCCTGACAACACAGGCAGCACTGACCTCAGGTCCCATCTCACCAGCCTCCAACCTCAAGTTACCCCCTTCCAGTGACAAGAGCGCAGCACAGAGTCATATTCACATTAGATATATAGTTTGTGTGCAGTAGAGAGGCTAAACTACAAGATTAAGAAGATGAATGAAAGGGATAAGATTAAGAGATGTAAATACCAAATACAGAGCCTTCTTTTATGTTAGTAATCACAAATTTATTCTATGCTTTTATACAAGAGAAGATTTTAGAGAAAATGTTGCTTTACTCCAGGGATGTATCCAAGTTGCTTGAGGGCGGCAGTTGAGACTTGAGTATATTTTCAAGGAAATAGTGACTTAAACTATCCACTTAACTCTTGGGGGGGGAGGGGAAGAGGGAGTCTTCATAGCAAATCTAAGGTCAGCCTGGGTTTCATGTAGCCCAGGCTGACCTTAGATTTGCTATGTAGCCAAGGTTGGCCTTAAACTCATGATCTTTTTTTTTTCTACTTCCCAAGTGCTGGGATTACAAGCGATTTATTATTCAGTTATATTCATCCATTAATTCATTTTCATTCATATTCTCTGTCTGTGTGTTATAGAGTAAGTCAGTCATTTGGAAACTACAGTTGGGATAAGGAACCTTAAAGTGGTTGATATTTGTTTTGATTTTCATAACTACCACAAATGTCCTTTTAGATATATTTGATTCTCTGATAGATAAAATTGTTCCTGTGATTCCAGTAATGTCCTTCCTCCTCATTTCACCTTCTCTTCTCTTCTTTCCTTTTCTTTTTTTCTGGAGTCAGGGTCTTACTACAGAGGCAGACTGGCCTTGAACTCATGACCCTTCTGCGTCAGCTTTCTGACAGCTTCATTATAGGCATGGACTATCTCATTTAGAACTAGGAAAATTGATTTTCTTAAACCTAAGTAATTTCTAAGTCCCCTTCAAAGTAGTATTTAAAATGAGAATACACTTTGATAGTATCGTGGCATCATTTGTTCTAGTTTCTAGCACTTTTTTTTGGGTGGGCTTTAAGATTCTTTTTAAATTTTAAAAATTATTTTATGTGTATAGGTTTTTGCCTATGTATGTTTGTTTACCATGTGTCTGTCTGGTACCTGTGGATGTCACTAGAAGGTGACAAGATCTACTGGAACTGGAGTTATATATAGTTGAGAGCTGCCATGTGGATGCTATTATTGAACTGGGGACCTCTGAAAGAGCAGTCAGTGTTCTTCTCCCCGCCCCCAAGATAGGGTTTCTCTGTGTATCACTGGCTGTCCTGGACTCACTTTGTAGACCAGAGGCAGCTAGTGTTCTTAACAGTTGAGCCATCACTCTAGTCCCTCACTTTAGATTCCTTGAAGAGATGTAATTATGTGCTAGGGTTTCATATCTCTGCCACTTCCTACTTTTAGGGTGCCTACTTATAACCCTGAAGTATTGCTTATTATCTCTCAAAATTTTAGGAGACTCTTAGAGAATTAGAGATAAGAACCTAAATGATACACATTTGCTTCTATTGCATACAAATGTAGTCATCCTGTTTCCAAGACAGGAAACTGTAGGATGTTGGAGGTAGGGGTAGGAGTTGGTCTACCTCAAAACTAAGATTTCTTTTTTCTTTTTAGATTTGACAGTAATTAAGTGAAAAAGATTGAGGCCAAACACTTCAGTGATTCATTTTTCTGTTGAGAAAACACGAATAATGTTTCAGTGGATGGCTGTGAAAGGCAGAAAAGCAGAAAAAGTCAGTCTCAGTTCTATCAGAGTAAAATGTAGCATTAGTTCAGGTTCTGTCAGTTTCAAATTCTACTTATATGTCTGAACTTATAAAATAATTGAAAGTGTTAAACACATGGATGTTTAAATATGATAATTTGGTTAATTAAAGACTATCAAGGAAGCTGATATAGAATACAATTAGGAACCTGAAAGACCTTTGTTACTTCTGATCCTTCATTCCATTTCTTCTCTTTTCCTTCATTTATCATTCCAGTCATGAAAAATGTCAAATATTTGATTTGAAGACTAATAAGAGTAGGTAGATGATGAAGTTGAGAACTCATATTTAAATATTCGCAATAGAGTCCTGACTAGACATTTTTGTTAGTCCTGGGGTTCATACATTGCTCTAGCATAAATGCAAAACACAGATGATTTATCAAATCCCAGCTTTGCAGGAACGCTTTAGATTAGAAGAAAACCCCTTACTGTGAACCATGTGCTTCTTTCCAATGTAGCATACAGCTCAAATCTGAACCAAAGTAGTGATTGCTTACAGCTCGTCTGTTGCCTGGGGTGTTATTTTAAGAAAGCAGAAGCAGCATCATTTGCACACTCCTTATAGACACACACCTTGACTCTAGCTTTTTGGCTTCAGTGTTTCAAAAGCAAAGACAAGATGAAGACTCACTTGCTGCTCTGGGGAGTCTTGGCTATTTTTCTTAAGGCTGTCCTTGTAACAGGTAGGTGGTACCTAAACAGTAAAGCCAAATAAAAGGGAAAATATAGAGCAGATATGTGTTTCAGGTCTAGAGACTTAAATTTATTCTTCAACTGGGTAGCTGGACAGCTGCCTTCTAACCTTACTAGGCAGTGGTATATATACAGACAAGGCTAACAGTATTCTCTTTGTTCTTTTTTACTTTTGTTTGGCTACTTCAGCCTATAACATAAGAAAATGAATATTTTGGGGTACCCATAGGTAGCCACACTTAAAAATGTCCATGCATAACTTTAAAAATCATTAACCGTGTGTCTCTATGTATTTCAGGGAAGTGAAGTAATAACTATATGGTTATTTTCTAGGATGTTGGAGGACAGGGTAGGAGTTGTTCTACCTAAAAACTCAAGATTTCTTTTTTTCTTTTTAGATTTGACAGTAATTAAGTGAAAAAGATTGAGGACAAATACTTCAGTGATTCATTTTTCTGTTGAGAAAACATGGATAATGTTGTAGTGCATGGCTGTTTAATACTTATTATTGAAGTCATTTTCTTGACTTTTTTTTTTTTGGTTTTTCGACACAGGGTTTCCCTGTGTAGCCCTGGACTCACTTTGTAGACCAGGCTGGCCTCAAACTCACAGAGATCCACCTGCCTCTGCCTCCAGAGTGCTGGAATTAAAGGCATGCACCACCACGCCTGGCCCATTTTCTTGACTCTTAATATATATATATTTTGATGAGACATTACATGCTCATGTTGATTTCATTGAGAAAAGCATTTAAGAGTTATGCACACAGACATAAGGAATAGAACACAACATGAATTATTTTACTCCTTTTAGAGCATTAATAAATTCTATATCATTATCTTTTTTTTTTGGTTTTTTTGAAAGAGGTTTTTCTGTGTAGTCACGACTGTCCTGGACTCACTTTGTAGACCAGGCTGGCCTTGATCTCACAGAGATCCACCTGCCTGTGCCTCCTGTGTGCTAGGATTCTGGCATATATCATTATCTTAAATTGTCCTCTGATATTTATTTTCTAGCACTATGCAGACTTGTACCAAATGGCTTATTAAGAATTTGTAAATAATAGCATACTAATACATTGTTCTTCAAACAATTACAAGTGCAATAACAATGATTGTAAAATGTAACAGTTATTGTTATTAAGAGAGAAATATCAAAACTAAGTTTCCTCTGCTTTGGGAGCTAACTTTCAGGAATAATTAGGTCTTCAAGTAGAATGGTATCTGTTCTCATCCTTTAACCTTTATAGTTTGACTGTATGTACTAATTTTTCATGAGTTTTAGTTGAAACTCAGTGAGGGAAATGTTAAAAGTTGCTTACCTGAAGTTATGGGAAAAAGAATATTTTGTATCATTATTACTTAACTAGAACTATTAAATAGCACTATTACTGATTCATAAATTATCATTGATTCAACATCAGATAATTAGAATTTTTCTTTGTTTATTCTTTGCAACATTTACCCACTCTCTTGGTCTGATACTCAGTGAATATTGACTCTCAGAGTGAAAGCTTTGATACATACCTATGCATTTATTAATTTTTCTCTACAGTGACATTGTATATTAAATTTAACTCATACCTAACAATGTTTTCTAAATTGTTTTTGCAGAAAAACTTCATAGACAATACCTTACACCAGTATACACTCTCTCCTTTAATAGAGTTCTTCTAGGAAATATTAATATAGCTCTTGTTATTCTTTTTGGTTGAATCTATATTAATATTAAAAACAACATAGATAGTTTAAGAAAGTTTTGGTGAAGAATATTTTTTTTTTTTTGGTTTTTTCGAGACAGGGTCTCTCTGTGTGTCCTTGGCTGTCCTGGACTCACTTTGTAGACCAGGCTGGCCTCGAACTCACAGTGATCCGCCTGCCTCTGCCTCCCAAGTGCTGGGATTAAAGGCGTGCGCCACCACCGCCCGGCTTGGTGAAGAATATTAAATCTTATAAAATAACATAGCCATGGGAAATAGGTGCTTGTTCCAATACAATTTAAAAGAAATAATGTTTTTAACAAGAAGAAATGAGAGTTCCGGAAAGACTCCATGTTTCCAGTTGGGTTTATAAAGAGTGATGCTTTGTATTGTTCACTTTCAGGTAATTGCTTTGGCTAAGGAATAGTGTAGATTTATGTTTTACCTTTACTTTTGGTGTTTATCAGTGATTTTTACTAGGTGGCATCACTAAAAAATTAGAAGCATTAGATATGTCAGAATTCTTTTAGCCTTGCTTCTCTTTAGTTTTTCCAATGAAGAAAAAGAAAATTGCTCTTTTTATTTTATTTAGATCTTCTTTACCCATTTAGATTAGAAAAGGAAACAAATAGACTGGGACTGATGAACAATAAAAATTAAAGTTTTTGATCCAGGTGTGATGGCACACCTGTAGCCTCAATACTAAGGAGGCAGAAGCTGGGGTGGAGAATGTAGAACCAGCCACAGGTGCACAGTGAGTTTCTGGCCAGCCTGGGCTACCTGAGATTCTGGTATCTTCAGGTAAAAAGGAGAAATCAACACATCTTAACACATATACCCTTTTGTTTTTTGAGAGACAGTTACTGTTTATGTAATGCACGCTGCCCTGGAATTGTACTGGGTAGCCCAGACAGGCCTTGAATTTCCTGTCCTCCCTCCTGAATTTTCCAAGTGCTGGGATTACAGGCCTGCTCCTTGACACCAAGGACAACACAGTCTTTGTTTTCCTTTTTCATGATTTGTTTTACCTTTAAAATTGAAGGTGATGACGAGAAGACGCTTCTTGCTGACAACAAATGCATGTGTACCCGAGTTACTTCCAGGATCATCCGTTCCACTGAGGATCCTAATGAGGACATTGTAGAAAGAAATATCCGAATTGTGTATGTGACATTCATGTTTCTTTTCTCTGTTATAAGGAGATACTTTGAGTTATTAAGGTTTCCTTTCTTTTTAAAGGCAACCATGCAAGGTTTTCAGAAATAGCTCCCTATAGCAAGGAGACGACTTGAAAGAGGTTGCTTTGTTTAAAAGTCACATCTTTAAACTACTTTTGATGTGTCACACCTTTAATGAGATTGAATCATGACTTAAATGATGTTGCATTTTGTTAACAAGCTGAGGAAATTTTACACAAGTTGAGAGCAGACACAGGGAAGCAGAGGCTCCTACTTAGTCACCAACAGCCAGTTTATGTGTAGTGATTTCAGTTTGAATCAGAACTTTCAGTTATTCTTAGCTTAAACTGCAATTCAGACAACAGTCCACTTTAGTCCCATAATTATTGACTGTTGACAATGTAAACATTGTCTTCATAAAGACAGACTAGTTAAAATTGATGAATTGACTTTTTACTCATAGATTGGACTCAGAGCTACTCATTTCATTTCACCTATAGCGCAGACTTATGTACTTGGTAGCTCTTAATCAGTAGCAAGAATACTGATAATACTTTCTAATTCATCTCTTACTTGTATTGTTTACTGAAATGAAATAATTTAGTTACTTCCTGACATTTTTCATGATGAATTTTGATGTTTGTTGATTTTTTTCTGAAAGTATATTGCCATTGCTGTTTTTAGCAAGTTTTTCTTGCTAAACATGTCCACCTTAATAGTTTTCTCCAATCTAGTGCCTCTTGTAGAAAAAGAACATAGTTGTCAATTCCAGCTATCAATAGGAAAAGTGTAATGTTAAAAAAATCATACTTTTATTTCAAGGTCTGGCTGCATCAGTTTGTAACTGTGTACTCTTACAAATAATCAAATTATTTGTTCATTGCAAATCTAAAATTTCTCATCTTTAAATAGAAGATAAATGAGCCAACTTTATAAGATTACTATAAAAAGTTGAGAATATTCTGTTCTCTTCTTTCTTTTGAAGATTGTTTAGTTCTTGTCACATATTTTAACTATACTGTTACATACTTAACTTTGTGTTAACATATCACTGTCCTGATAAAATGCCCTTGGTGCTTGCTTTCCCCAATATTGTTATCAGTGTGTATTACAAATATATCTTACCTCCCTACAAAGCTTAGCATAACTCTCAAGATTGTTCACTCTATTTCCTTTGTGTTAAAAAAAAATCCCAGGAGTCCTGTAGTGTGTCTTTATTTCCCCATTCACAGTGTTTTCGACCTTCTATTTTTATGTCTACTGGGTTCTTTGTTCAAGAATTCTTTCTGTCACCCCTTTCAGCTCAGTTAATTCTTTCTCAGTCTGTGTATCTAAATTTAGTCATTGAGCGCCATGAGAGGTTTTCAGAAACAGATTCTTACAGCAGGGAGGGGTCTTGAAAGCGGTTACCCTGTTTAAAAGTAGTCTTTAATCTACTGTTAACATGTAGCACCTTTAATGAGATTGAATCATGAGTTAAATGAAGTTGAGTTTTGTTAACAAACTTGAGGAAATTTTACAGAAGTTGAGGACAAAGGTTTTCACTCAGATCCTTCCCACAGAACTCGTGGAAGCTGCAGATTCTCACAGAGACGTCCATGCAATTGTACATAAGCCATATTGAAGAACCGCTTATGTTTGACTCCCTAGGGGACAGTTGTTTAAATAGGCTTCCTTGATTTTCTGATTAATCTTTCCTTGTATTGTCTACTGAAATCAAATAATTTAGTTAGTTCATGATACTTTTTTTGATGAGTTTTCATGTTTCCTGATTTTTTTTCCCCTGAAAGTTATTGCCATTGCTGTGTCATTATGGCACCATTTCCGCGTCATTATGGCACCATTTCCAACTAACACTTACTGCAGTGGTGTGGCTTTATGGAAGTTACTTATCTAGTTTGAATCTTCTTCTTGAGCTGTAAAAAAAAGGATAATTATTTATAGATATATACATATTTGGGGCTCTGACTATATAATATAATAATTGGCTCACAGTATACCCTTAAAACTGTTTATTTCCCTGTCAGCCTCATTATTTAAAACACTTTCTGTAGTTAAAAAGATAGCTAGGTCAGTGTTTGCTGCCAAGCCTGACAACTTTCATTTGCTCTCCAAGATACTGCATGGTGGAAGGAGAGGACTAACTCCCACAAGTTACCCTGTGACCTCCATACGTGCTGTGGCATGAGCACACTCATCATCAACACATACATATAATAAATACATAAATGCTAAAAAACCTTTCTAATATCGTAAGAGCTTTTATAATCAAATCAAAGAGTAGATAAATTTGTTCATCCAAAAAAAGTCATTATTGAGTGAATAGCCAATGTTGAGGGTTAGTACTGGAAACACAATATAAATTATCTAAAGTCGTTCATGTTGAACTGGGGATGGTGACACATTGGCCTAGTCTCAACATTTGAGAGGTGGAGGCAGAAGAATAAGGAGTTCAAGGTCATTCCTTGGTACACAGTGGTTTGAAGCAAACTCAAGCTATATGGAACACCATGTCAGTACTCAAACAAATAAAAACTAAACCAAAAAAACAAAAGGAAAACACAATAAAGTGCACCCCAAAACAAAGACACCCCCAAAAAACAAAACATGCCCTGAAAGAATTGCATGAATGTGGTACACCCAGACATATATGCAGACAAATCACCTATACACATAAAATAATAAAAAAATAATTTATAATTTATCATGCATACATCTTTAAAAATATAGATAATATCTTTTTGCCTGTTCATTCTACAGGCAAGGAACACCTTCTGCACATCACACATGTAGCTGTATATAGCCTAGGAAAGCAACTGCTCTATAGACTAGAAACTGGTATTTAAAGTCTAACAAATTATTATAAAAACTGAGTAATGGTTTACAATTTAGTGACGGCATGATAAGTACTGTTCTAATTAAATAGTGGCTAATGGTCTAGGAAGACTTCTTAGAGAAGAAACAACAATATTTGTATTTAATGATTTTACTGTTTCCTTGCTCTCTTTTTAGTGTCCCTCTGAACAACAGGGAGAATATTTCGGATCCCAACTCTCCACTGAGGACGAAATTTGTGTACCATTTGTCGGATATGTAAGATTTCCCTTCATACTTACATATGTTGAATTTAACAACCTTTAATTAATCTTATTAATAATGATATTTCTGAAAATACATTGGGGCGTAAACATTGAGAAATGTCTGACCCTTTGAATACACTGGTTCTTAGATTAGTGATTAGGTACCAAGTCTTCATAAAATTTGGTCACAGAAAAATAGTAGTGATAAATTTATCCCAAAGAATATTGCCATCTATACAGAAGGTTCCAATTCATCTCAACATTTAAATGAGTAGCTTTTAGCATCCATGTGTTTCTTTGGAGATGATAGAATCCAATGTTAAACAGTTAAAAAAAAATTCCCTCACTGGGCATAGTGGAGCACATCTTTAATCCCAGCACTTGGGAGGAGGAGGCAGGCAGATCTCTGAGTTTGAGGCCAGCCGAGTATACAGAGTTAATTCCAGAATAGCCAGGGTATGCATTGAAACCCTGTCTTGAAAAAGCAAACCAAAAAACCCCACCAAAACACTTCCCTTGAGAGGATGGTACAGGAACAGGAGGACTAATAGATAGATAGTTCCAGGCCAGTATGAGCAACATAGTGAGACACTGTTCCCCTTAAATATATATTTGTGTACAACTACATATCAATATATGTATATATTCCCCTTGTCACTAAAACTGACTTAATTGACACAAGTATACAGCGAGGTATAAACTAGCACAGTGGAAGCTGGTGTAGCATATAGGTAAGATGATTGTATTATCATATCATCAGTTATATTGCTTACTTTCCAGTACTTTTTGTACATGCAAGATTAAAGAATTTTATAAAGTATTCCTTGCTGTGCAGAAGATTAGGTCTGGAAAGAATCATCATCTTTTGTAGGTTAGAGCTGCAAGAACTAACAGACTTTAGATAAACATTTATAGTGACTTTTAAAATTGAGATAACATTTACTGGGGGATTTCCAATGCTCATATATATATATATATATATATATGTTTTTCAGCTGCAAGAAATGTGATCCTGTGGAAGTGGAGCTAGATGATCAGATCGTAACTGCCACCCAGAGCAATATCTGCAATGAAGACAGTGCTGTTCCAGAGACATGCTACATGTATGACAGGAACAAGTGCTACACAACTAAGGTCCCACTTATGTACCACGGTGAGACCAAAATGGTGGAGGCAGCCTTGACCCCTGACTCCTGCTACCCTGACTAGTTCAAGTTGCTGCTCACTGTGCAGCGCTGTCTGTAGAGGCTCTCCATTTGGACCCACAACTTATACTCACCGCTAATGAGTTTGAAACCAGGTATAAAAACTTACTGTATAACTAAGATTCCTTTTCAATAGTTAGAATATCAACACTGCTGCCATTTTTTGTAATTCTTTCTCAGTTCTAAGTATTAAATCCTCATGCCTGCCCAAGTGGGTATTTTTAAGAGTTAATTTTCTAGTGCTTAAAATCATAAGCAAGGGGAGAAAGTAAAATTCCAAGAGTAAAAACCAAGAGGCATAATTACATTACATCCTTTTTCTTTCTTACTTTGCTGTGGAGAGCTGGAGCTTTTGCACAATCTGTACTGTTCTTTCCCTTAATATTTCACTGTGTAGAGAAAACATACAAACACAGGACAGTTCAGGAATGTTTTGGAGCTAATTACTAATATTTATGAAACAAGTTTTCTGAAAGTGATATGATTTGATGCACAAATGAAAAAATATATTTTGATAGAATACACAGGCTTGGCATTGGATTTTTTTGATAATTTTTTTGACTGATTATTGTCTGAAATTCTTAGGGGAATCTTCTGTGTTGCAGGTGAATCTAATGCAATTTGTAATTCAAAATATGTATTCTCTAGCACAGTTTGAACAATTAAATAGATTCATAAGCATATCCCTGTGTGAAATAATTATTGGAAAAATTTTGCTTGTGTTTAACTTCCTTACATGTAAATTAAATATGATTTATTATTGGCAAACAGTTTGTAAGTATGATGTACATTCATCACTAAGCATATACAAGTACATATTTGAGAAGTCTTTGTCATTTCGCACTTAAAATTAAGTATAAAGGCAGGGTCCATAGCACATAGCACCTTTTGGAAGCAGGAGGTGTACTCCGTGGTAGGGAACTTGCTTATCATGCTTAAGGTCTTGAATTTTATTTCCAGCACTGCAAACAGAAGAAAACCTTAAAACCAACCAAACAAACAACCAACCAACTAACCAAACACACACACAGACACACACACACACACACACACACACACACACACACACACACACACACACCAAAAAGAAAAAACCCTCACAAAACTATCCAGCCTCATCCAAGGGGAAAGCTTTCACTTTAATGATAGGGTTATTTCAAAGTACTATCTGGTCACATACAAAGAAACCTTTTGGGAGAAAGCTGTGGCCAGTTGGCGTTATCTAATGGCATTATTGAAAGGAACTGCTGGCTGAGAGACTGACATGTAGATACTTCTGACCTGAGAACAGTGGGGGGGGGGGGCTTTCTACATCTTGGGTGTATGGTAGCAGTGTATATTAGTTTAGTAGGTAACTCTAATGACTGAAGTTGGAATTCAAGGTTTTAAGTGGCTGAATGAAGATCAGGCAATGTAACAAAATTTAAGATAATTTCTTCTTTTAAGAATGGAATTACTTGGGAGGCAGAGGCAGGCGGATCTTTGTGAGTTCGAGGCCAGCCTGGTCTACAAAGTGAGACCAGGACAGCCAGGGCTACACAGAGAAACCCTGTCTCGAAAAACCAAAAAAAAAAAAGAATGGAATTACAAGGGCTAGAGAGATGGCTCAGTAGTTAAGAGCACTGGCTGTTCTTTCAAAGGACCCAGGTTCAAATCCCATATGGCAGTTCACAGCTGTCTGCAATGGCTGGGCGTGGTGGCACACGCCTTTAATCCCAGCACTCAGGAGGCAGAGGCAGGTAGATCTCTGTGAGTTCAAGGCCAACCTTGTCTACAAAGTGAGTCCAGGACAGCCAAGGATACACAGAGAAACCCTATCTTGAAAAACCAAAAACCAAAAAAAAAAAAAGGAATTACAAATAACTATGTCATAGATTTTTATAAGAATGATGATACATCCTATGTGTGTTTGTGTGTGTGTGTGTTTATATGTCATTTAGTATAGTGGTTGTAGTTAGCAATACTCAGTACATTACTGTTGTTATTATATGTAATTTTTCTTTCGCTTCTTCTCTCTGTCAAGGCAACAAACTAGTGAAAAATACAGAATACAGAACTGTGTTGTGGTTCTTAACTTCAGAGAATAACCCAAAGGACTTAGGAAAACAGATTACTAAGTTCCCCAAAGATGCTGATTGGGTAGCCTTGCGGTACGGGAAAGCCTTTTTTTTTTTTTAAATAATTGAGTTTATTCATTTTACATCCTGAGTGTAGCCCCCCTCACTCCCCTCTTCTGGGACCTGCCCTCACACTCCCTTTCCCCCTCCCCTATTCCCTGCCCTTCTCCTCAGACAAGGGGAGCCCCCCTACCATCCTACCCCTGCATATCCAGTCTCATCAGGACTGGGCACATCCTCTTCGACTGAGTCCCAATTAGAGGGAAGTAGTCAAAAAGCAGGCATCAGAGTCCATGTCAGAGACAGTCCCTGCTCATCTTGCTAGGGGGGCCCATATGATGAACAAGCTGCCTATCAGTTACATATGTGTAGACAGGTTCAGTTCATGCATGCTCTTTGATTGGTGCTTTAGTCTCTGTGAGCTTCTATGGGCCTAGGTTAGTTGTCTCTGTTGGTCTTCTTGTGGAGTTCTTGTCCCTCTGGATCTTTCTATCCTTCCTCCCCGCCCCTCATTCTTCCACCAGACACATGTGCTCCACTGAATGTTTGGGAGTGAGTCTCAGCCTCTGTTTGGATCCTCTTCTGCATGGCAGTTCTCAGGTGACAGTTATGCTCTGCTCCTCTCTGTAAGCATGGAAGACACAATAGTGACCCAAGTTGGCTTTCTCCTTTGAGGTAGTCTCAGGTTGGGCCCGTCATTGGTTGGACATTCCCTCAATTTCTGGTATATCTTTATCCCTGTACTTCTTGTATACAGGGTAACTTTTGGTTTGAAGTTTTTGTGAGTGGGTTGGTGATTCCATCTCTCCCCTAGAAGCCCTATCTGGCTATAAGGAGGCCTTTTTGGTCTCCAAATGCACCTGCTGCTAAGAGTCTCAGCTAGAGCCACCCCTATATCAGCAACAGAGTAGGCCCCGGGGGAGGTTATAGGGATGGATCTAGCTGAGATTCCTAGCAGCAGAAGCTTTTTTTTTAAATTAAATGTTTATTAATTCAAGTTACATCTCTATCACAGCCCCCTCCCTCGACCCCTCTGGATTCCACCCTCCCACCCTCTACCTCCTCTCCCACCTATCCTACTCCTTGGTGTGGGATGCCCCCACATATTAGCCCCCCTCAGTTCATCAGTCACATGAGAGCTAAGAGCTTCCTCTTGCACTGGGCGCTTATATGGCAACTCCACTAGGGCGAAGTGTCCCACTAACAGGTAACAAAGTCCATTTTCCTGTTCCTTTGGGTCTGTTGGTTGTAGTATAGTTATCCTGTACTATATGGCTAAAATCCAGTTATAAGTGAATAGGTGACATGTGCATCCTTCTGAGTCTGGGTTAGCTCTCTCAGGATGAGCTTTTCTAGTTCCATCCATTTGGCAGCAAATTGCAGAATTTCATTGTTTCTGATAGCTGAGTGGTATTCCATCATGTAGATGTACCACAGTTTTTTAATCCATTCTTCGGTTGAAGGACATCCGAGTTGTTTCCAAGGGAAGCTCTTAAATTCCCAAGTTCTGCTGCTGTAGGGACCGGCTCAACCATAGCTTTAGGATTATGAGCCTCTACCTCCATCTAGTGGTTGAACTACAAATTAAATTGACTAGAAGTTTTTAGGATCATGAGTTCTATCTTCATTTTATTAATAGCACACCTAAAGATTTTTTTGAAGATTACATTTATTTATTTAGTATGTGTCCATGAAAACAAGGATATAGACAGTGTTTTTCTATGTGGAGCTCTGGCTATTCTGGAACTCCCTCTGTAGACAAGGCTGGCCTTAAACTCACAGGGATTCACCTGCCTCTGCCTCTCAAGTTCTGGGATTAAAGGCATGTGCCACCACTGCCCAGTCCTTTACTGTGATTCTTAATACTGTCAACTTGATAGGACCTAGAATCACCCAGGAGACAAATCTCTAGGCAGGTTACTGAGGGAGATTCTAATGTGGATGGCATCATTCCCTGTGTTGGAATCATATAGACTAAAAAAAAAAAAAAAAAAAGAAGAAAGCAAGCTGGACACCAGTATCCACTGTTCTCTGCTTCCTGAATGCAGATGCAGTGTGACTTATGCTCTTGACACCACGCCTTCCCTGACATGAAGTGCTGTGCTTTCAAACTGTGAACCCAATAAACTGCCTGTTTTTTTTTTTTAGAGCACCAAAAAGTAACAGATACAAAAATATTGCTGCTGAGAAGTGGGGGTGTGGTTGTGATAAATCTGAGCACATGGTTCAGAGGCCTTTGGAACTGATAAGCAGGTGGAAGAGTTTGGAGCTACAGGCTAGAGTAGTCTTGAATGGTATACACTGAACTTAATAAATTATTCTGGGGGCAGTTGAGATCAGACTGCCAAGAGAAATGTGAACAGTTTATTCTCTCTCCATGAGACTTCAGGGAGGAAAACCTATGTTGAGAACTGGAATAGAGTCTATCCTTGCTACATTCTAGAATAGAATGTGGCTGCATTCTGCCAGTGCCTTAGAAATTTGAGTGAGGCTGAAATAAAAAAATAAAAGACTAAGTTGATGGGTAGAGGGAATTTCAAGACAGCATAGCATTCAGGCTATGGCTTACTTACTGATTAGTGTTCCTACGCAGGTTTACAGTGAGCAAGAATACCTAGTGAAACTGACACTTAGTTAACAAATGTTTTTATTAATAACTATAAACTTTTATATTAGGACAGCAAATCAGCTAGTGGCGGCCCGGCGGGAAGCCTGTTGGTCTGGAGGGCCTGATTCGCCTTAGCTGGCAGCCAGACTTGTCCTGGGGATAAAGTCTTGGGCCAAGGGTGGCCTTCACTACCCCTGAAACCACAACTCTGTTAACTAATATATTTATAAATAACTATAAACTGTTATATTAGGGCAGCAGAGCAGCTGGTGGCCTGGTGGGAGGCCGGCAGGCCTGACTCGCCTTAGCTGGAGGCCTGAAATCCGTGGTGGCAGTCTTTTCCCAATAATTAAATATACCAAGACCTTTTAATATTTCAGCACTTAGGCCTTAGCTGACTCTCAATAAGCTAATCTAAATTAACCTGACCAACTATTCTCAATCTGCCACATGGCTTGCTGTACCTTCAGATCTCACTCCAAGATCCCTGCTGCTCCCCAGTCCTGGCAGGAAGAGAGAGCTTCCTATGTCTCTTCCCAGGGTTCCTTAGTTAGTTGTAGCTAAATGGCCATCAGTGACTTTTATTATCCAATTAGAGAGTGCCTCAGAAAGGGTTGTACAAGACCTTTCTCCAACAATCTAGTGGAACAGAAAGATTTGAAAAATGTTCATTTTTTTGGCAAGGAAAGGAGTATGAGAAAGTTTGTAAAGTTGGTGACAAAGATTAAAGAAAGTAGCTATGATTGTTAAGGAGTTAGCACAACTGAGGGGAGACTTCACACTTTGCACTGGGACAATAGGAAGGGCATCTTGAGAGCATGGCCCTACCCACCAAAGACTCTATCCTGTGAAATGTAAATTCATTTGAAAGGAGACAGTGTAAACCAAGAATACAACTGAAGGGCTCTTGAAAACAACTCCCTATGTCCAACCTCCAAGGTTCACAGAAGTCACTACCACTATAAGAGAAGGGAGCCAAATTACATCTTGAGCAGGCACCATAACATGTCAGCATTGTCCATATTGATCAAGATTTGAAGACAAAGCAAAATGCATGAACTGCAGAGTCATGGAGGCTTGCATCAAGGTTTTGGAAGGCTGTTGTGTATGGTGGTTGGATTCCCTGTAAGGAGAGTCCAAGAAGCCATTGCCTTCAGTCTTCCTTAGAAGCTGTAAAGGTGACATCTAAGTAGCATTAGAGACCTTAGGATGTTGAAGATGCCAGGGTCTTGGGATGTCCACTAAGGAAAGTTGAATGCACAGAGTGGAATCAGCCTGGCATCATGTGTGCTGTGGTAGAACTGTAGGAGTGGTGTTACTGAATGAACACTGTTGAAACCCAGATGATGCCACCAGAAGCCCCAGATGCTAACTAAACATACAGGGATTTGGAGTTTGCCCTTCTGGGATTTTCACTTTGGTTCAATCTTTCCTTGCTGTGCCTCAATTCCTCACTTTTGGAACAGGAATATTTATTCTGTGCTGTTGCATGCTAGAAGTATTTGACGTGTGTGTGTGTGTGTGTGTGTGTGTGTGTGTGTGTGTGTGTGTGTG
>CAJQZJ010031994.1:3553866-3569025 GCA_907164525.1 Lophiomys imhausi | reverse complement strand
GTGTGTGTGTGTGTGTGTGTGTGTGTGTGTGTGTGTGTGTGTGTGTGTGTGTGACAGATCATTTTGTGGGGCTGGAGAGATGGCTCAGTATTTAAGAGTACATTATTACTCTTAAAGAGGATCTGAGTTTTATTCCCAGTACACATGTCAAGTGGCTCACAACTACCAGGGGGTCTGGCTGCTGCAGGTCTTCAGCACTCACACAAATGCACACACATACACAGGATTAAAAATAAATTCATCCATTTACCTGCAAACTTCATGATACCACTTTTCTTTATGGCTGAATAATATTCCATTGTGTATATGTAGCACATTTTCATTATCCATCTATTGAAGGACATTTTGGTTGTTTCCATCTTTTGGCTGTTATGAATAGGTTGGCAGTGAACATGGCTGAGCAAGTATCTGTGGAGTAGGATATCTTTGAGTATTTGCCAAGGAGAGGTATAGCTGGGTTATATGGTAGATTTATTTATTTTTAGTTTGGTTTAGTTTTTTTTTTAAAGGAATCTCCATACTGATTTCTAGAGTTGCTGTACTAATTTGCATTTCCACTGACAGTGAAGGAGAATTCCTCTTTCCTTACCACCTTGCTAGCATTTGTGATCAGTTGTTTAGTAGATCTTAGCCATTCTGATTGGGGTAACACAATATCTCAAAGTTATTTTAATTTGCATTTCTAAGGATGATGAGCATTTTTGAGGTATTTCTTAGCTATTTTTTTTTTCTTCTATTGAAAATTCTCTGTTTAGATCCCTAGGCCATTTTAAAAACGGGTCTTTTTTGAATACTTTGTATGTTGGATACTTCTATGTCAACTTGACACAAGCTAGAGTTATTGGAAAGGAGGGAACCTTTCAGCCTGAGAAAATATCTCCATGAGATCAGGCTGTAGGGAATTTTCACAATTAGTGTTTGGTGGGGGGGAGGTCCAAGCCATTGTGAGTGGTGCCATCACTGCACTGATCATCCTGAGTCCTATAAGAAAGCAGGCCGAGCAACCATGGGGAGCAAGCCAATAAGCAGCAACCCTCCATGACCTCTGCATCAGCTCTTGCCTCCAGGTTCCTGTCCTTCTTGAGTTTTTGCCCTTACTGCATTTGATGATGAACTTCTTATTATATAGAACTTTGAGTGAAATAAACCCTTTCTTCTCCAAGTTGCTATTGGTCATGGTGTTTCATTACAGCAACAGTGACCCCAACTAAGACAAATTGCTACCAGAAATGGGGTGTTGCTGTGACTGTCCAGACTGTGTTGACTTTTGGGATAATTGTGGAAGGAAAGAGTCATTGAGTGTTGAAAGCTCAGTGAGCCGTTTTGTGGGAGCTTGGAAGACACGAATGCTGAGGGCAGTGCTGATAATGGAAAGCTAAGACTCTACCAGGTTATTTGTGTAAAAAAAATCTGTGCTGTCTGATCAGCTGGATCTGCATTTAAAAGAAGTCAGAACCACTAAAGTAAACTTTTGCTTTTCTGTAACAATGGATGCTGGTCAACTGGGACTGGAGAATAAGCCATGATTAGGAGAGACCATCATTTCTGAGGAGAAATCTTTTGGAAAGTGTTTCCTGAGAGTCAGCACACATAAGCTGTGTTCCAGTTGATGGCCAAGGTTGTACCTTGTTCTGAGAACTGAACTTGGTACTGTAAGAGTTACCTGGGTGGTGCTGGTTTTGAAGGTGTTAAGGGGTCATGGAGAACAGCCGAGGCTTGGTGCTGTGTGACAGCATTGGAGTCACTGAAGAGAGTCCAGGAGAGGCTATTGGTCAAAGTACAGCCCTGTTGAGTCAGAAGACCCCAGCATTTTGGAGGTGGTAATGCCATATGATGACCACCAAGCATTGGAGGCATGGAGCCATTGGGAGCATGAAAGACAAGCTGTATGTGCTTCAGAGGGCAGAGCCAGAGAAGGAGCCCAAGTCTCCTGGAGGAGCTCCAGAAGATTTTGAGTGAATCCTAGATATTGGACACTGAATTATTTGTACAGTTGGAGTTTGGTTTTGACTTTTTCAGATTGTGACTGTGCCCTTGTTCTTCCTTCTTCATGTTAGAAGATATTTAATTTTTTTTAAATTTTATAGGAGACCACACACCTGAGAGACTTTGAATTTTAAAAGACTGAATTTTAAAAGAGACTGGCTATTTTGAAGATACTAAAATTTTAAGTGTTTGAATTTTTAAGGATGGTATACTTTTAAATTTTGGAATGTTTGAATGTTTATACTGTAACATTCATGTTAATGTGTGATCTTGGGGAAGAATGAGAAAAGAGAGGTCATAGCTTAACAGTAATGTGTTTGTGTGTCAAGTTGACAGGGGTCAATTGTATTACCTAGTTTTATCAACTTGACACAAGCTAGAATTATCTGAAAGGAGGAACCTCAACTGAGAAGAGGCCTCCATAAGATCCACCTGTAGGGCATTTTCTTAATTAGTGATTGATAGGGGAGGGTTCAACACATTGTTGGTAGGGCCATCCTTAGGCTGGTGGCCTTGGATTCTATAAGAAAGTAGGGTGAGCAAGCAGAGAGGAAAAAGCCAGCAGTACCTCTGCATGGCCTCTGGCATCAGTTTTTGTCTCCAGGTTTTTACCATGTTTGAGGTCCTGTCCTGATTCCTTCAGTTATGGAGTATGATGTGGAAGTGGAAGCCAAATAAACCCTTTCCTTCCCAAGTTTCTTTTGGTCATGGTGCTTCACCACAGCAATAGTGACCTTAACTAAGACACTTTGTATATTCTGATATTACTCCTCTGTTAGATGTATACCTAGCAAAGATTCTCTCTCATTCTGTGGATTTCATCTTCAATTGATTGTTTTCTTAGCCATACAAAAGTATTTTAGTTTCAGTAGGTCTTATTTGTCAATTGTTGACCTTAATTCCTATGTAATCGATCATACAGAGACTGGACAGCAAAAGTTATAGCTGGTTATTCCAGGAATTGGCCAATATTTCAATTTTTAAAGGTACCCAAAATATATTTTCACCTCCATTCCCAAGAGGTGGGATGGAAATTTGTTGTTGTTGTTATATCTTATGTTATACATTGTGATTGTTTGTTGTCATTTATATATGACGAATGAAACTGTAAGGGTTGGATTGGCATGGTCAGGTTTTCCTTCAGAATTTGCCCTTTCAGATTCTATTGATGTTATCAGTGACTTTAATGTTGGTTACACTTTTGCTTGCTCTCTTCGACATCCTGAATCTTCTACTCTCACTTTTGCTTCAGAGATCATCTTGGAGAGATGTTCTACTTCAGCCTGGGCACTCAGAACATGGTGGATTTGTATGGTCAGGGTGAAAAAAAAAAAAGAAAAAAATACATGGGTTGGATTTAGGGATTTCCTTCTCTCTTTTCTTTTGTTACATAGTGTTAAAAAAAGAAAAAAAATAGAAAAGGTGCTACAAAGAAGAAAGAGAGGGGGTTACAAAGAAGAAAAGGAGCTCTACAAAGAAGAAAAAAGGGGCTCAGTAGTTATGTGTTGGGACCTTGTGGTGGTGTCCCGACACTTCGCAGCTCTCAAGTCCCTCTAGTGTTAGTCTAAGCATCACATCCCTTGTATACTGTTCGAGTATTAAGTAGTTAGGCCAAAAAAAAAAAAAAAAAAAAAAAAAAGAAAAAGGGGGCTCTACAAAGAAGAGGAAGGGTAGAAAGAAGAAAGAGGTTGCTGCTCTCCTGGCTGCTGGTTCCCCCAAACTGCTGCTTGTCTTTCCTGCTGCTATCTCCTGGTTTGCTGGACTTCTACTGTGACTGGTATTACCCCCAAAGAAGTCAACAACCCTAATGAGCTGGAAGTAGCCTAAAGAGAACTACGTCCCCTTTCACCTTTAATCTTTCTCTCTTACCTAGGGTTGAGAGGTTGGGAGGAACAAGGGGTGCAAGGGAGTCATAAGGCATTAAGTACAGTAAATAAGTAGAGTATATAGGTAAGTATAAAAATTAACAAAAGCTGCTTGTTACAGGTGGCGCCCAATGTAGTAAGGTATAATGGGAAATTTCTAATGCTGTGGAGGAGACATTTGAAGGAGTCAATGGTGTATTTCAGGACATCAATAAAAGGCTTATGATGGCTGCTGCCACTGGGTTCTCTCCTGCTTTGTGCCAAGAATGGAGTTTTTGTATGGTGCTGTTTCTCCTCCTGTATGAGAATAGGCAGATGTGAAAATGGAACTCTGAGAAATACAGTGACAGCACACAAATGGTTTCTGGTGGCAGAAAGTTGAGATTTTCTGGCATTTGTAAACTTTTTGGGAGTGGTCAGCATTGGACAAATGAATATATGTCCAAGAGGCACATAAAAGGTAATCTTTTGTAGTCAGGAAGAAACTTTGGGGTCCTACCTCAAGGCCCCACAACAAAATGTGCGAGCCATTTCAGACCAGAGCAGCTGAGAGTTGTTACCAAGATAGGACAGCTGAGAGTTACCAGGTTATAAAAATAAACAAACTACTGACACAAAAAGCATTTAATTCATTGATATATATATATATATATATACACACACACACACACACACACACACACATCGTGTTTTGAACTAAAGGGGGGAAATGTGAAGAAAATTTGAAGAATTCAATAGATCAGGAGCTTTACTCAGTAACTTTTCTGAAACTGTTGGTGTTCTTTCTTATAAGTCTCATAAAAGTGTTTGACTAAGACATATTAAACTGTTAAGTCAGCACATTTAAGTGTGTTTATGTGGTAGGAGTTTATTAAAACCAATTGTGAGAATGTTTTTGTTTAATCCCAGGTGGGCTGCTTAAGACACAGGTATAAAGTATTAAAGGTCTCATGAGCTAGCAGGGGTGTGGCTTAACTAGCTGAGCAAGTTTAACTCTGAGGACTTGGGAGACAGAAATAAAAAGTCAGAGTCGGGAAGAGAAGGGGGCTCTACAGAGGGGAAAAAAAAGCCAGAGCCCCAAGGAGAAGGGGCCTACAAAGAGAAAAGAGAGAAGGAGCTCCACAAAGAAGTAAAAGGAATGGGCTTTACAAAGAAGTAAGAGTAAAGAGGCTCTACAGAGAAGATAATGGGCTCTACAAAGAAGTAGGAGAAAGCTCTACAAAGAAGAGAAAAGCCTACAAGAAGAAAGAGGTTACTGCTCTCCTGGCTGCTGGTGCTCCCCCAAAATGCTGATTGTTCT
Source organism: Lophiomys imhausi (assembly GCA_907164525.1). Taxonomy (NCBI): domain Eukaryota; kingdom Metazoa; phylum Chordata; class Mammalia; order Rodentia; family Muridae; genus Lophiomys; species Lophiomys imhausi. Next base: position 3,563,874 of record CAJQZJ010031994.1, on the reverse strand, counting down.
TCCTGCTGCTGTCTCCTGGTTTGTTGACTTCCTGATATTTAGTAAAATAAGTAGACTGTATAATAAAATAATAGAAGCCACTCTCTCATTCTGTGGATTTCATCTTCAATTGATCCTGTCTTCCATCTCTTGTATCCTATTTTTGATACACATGTCTGTAGTTCCTGTTCTTTTCCCTTGATTCTCCACCTCCAGGATTATCTCTGATTGTATTTTCTTTATTGCTTCTACTTCCAATTTCAAGTCTTGAACCATTTTTTTTTGTTTTATACTTTTCCAATTTGTCTTTGTCTGCAAATCTTTCAAATATTTCGCATCTTTCATTGCCTTGTCTCTTTCCCGTTCATGTTGGGCTGCGTTGGCTTGGGGGTCTTTAATGGTATTCTCCATTGCTCTAATTTGTAAAATTGAGGATTCTTTGTATTCTTTCAGTGATTTAATTTCTTCTTGAAAGGACTCCATCATTTTCCTAAGTATAGACTTATCATCATTTTCATGTTTCAGCTGTGTGGGTGAAAGACCCCCAGCTAGTGCATGCCTGTTTAAGTTGCCATTTTTGCCATGCTGTTGCTTGTTACGGAATGGGGACTTTCCAAACAGGATATCTGTGGTCAGACATCTGGGGACTGACTCACTGGTAACAGGAACTGAAAAGACCAAAAGTGTACTAACGGTAGCCTTATCTGATTGCCAGGAACTCAGAGATGCTGAGTGTGTCCGCCCCTAGCCTGAACCCGTGGCCTCATTTAAATCGACCAATGAGAACCCTGTAACCATGCATCTGCTTCTGTAAGCCCGCTTCTTGCCACCCCAACCCTATATAATCAACCTTCGCCCTAGCCCAGCACGCTCAGTCACCCGAAGGCTGTAGCGTCCGCAGGCGCCTGTGTAAACAATAAAGTTGCCTCTTGCACTTGCATCCGGTGGTCTCAGTCTCTGTCCTTGGGCGCTGGGCCCCAGGGGCGGTGTCCCCATTTCAGGGGTCTTTCAAGGGCTTGCTGTGTTAACCTCGCTGAATTTCGTTGGAGTCATATTTCCCTGATTTTTGTCAGTTTTTTTTTTTCTTTCTCTGACCTTTAGCCATCTGCTTGCCCTAAGCTGATTGTTCCTGATGTCTTCTGGACTGTTTCAGTGGCACTGCCTGTCCTCTTTAGGGTGTTGTGTTGATTGTGTGAATCTTGGTCACTCAGGTAGCCTAGAGGTACCTCTATCTGGCAGTTGGTGCTGCCTTCCAAGACCCTGCAGTGATCAGACCTGCCAGAGACTGTACTGGTGAAGGACAAGCAGCCCTCTGCCCTGTCTGAGTGCAATGTTCTTCCAAGTGATTGTATATCCAGTAGAGGGACATTTATGTCCAACCCCTTTCTGGGTAGGCCCAGATATGCTTGTGCTTCCCTGCCAGCCGCACAGCTGGAGATAAATCTTGGTGAACTTGTTTTCTTGTATGGAATGCCGGCATGGAAGCTGGGTGCTCTGGAGGCTGGTGCGTACTCCTGTCTGAGATTTGGAGCTATTCCCTGAGTATTTGCATGGCTTTTGCCTGCTTCTGTGGCAGAGTCTGCGCTGGCCTCTGTTTTGTGCCAGGCTCCGTACTGGCCACTGCTCTGGTTCCCAGGCCTCGTACTGGCCACTGCTCTGGTTCCCAGGCCTGTGCCCTGCGCCACTGATCTCTGCTTTGGGCCCCAAGACTGCCCCTTGCTGCTGGTCTCTGCTTTGGGCCCTGAGGCTGTACCCCAAGCCGCTGAGCTCTAATTTGGTCCCTAAGCCTGTCCGTCCACTCACTGGGTTTCTGAGTGGCTCTTGCCCACTTCTGCAGAGTGCTCCTCGGCCTGTGTGCTGCACCACGCCACGCCTGGGTTCCATGCCTCGCTGCTCCTGCTGTCTGGATCCGCGCCACGCTGCACCCCGCTGCCTGAGTTCCCCACTGCGCTGCTCCCAGCTGCTTGGGTCCGCGCTGGGTGCTGCGCTTTGCTGCACTGCCTGGATTCCCCACTGGGTTCTGTGCTGTGCTGGGCCCCACGGCCTGCGTTCTGCCGCTCCTGCTGCCTGGGGTCCCCGCTGTCCAGCAGTCTGGGTTCCGCTTTGCGCCCGGAGGCCTGAGTAGGTCTGTTTACCTGAATGTCTGAGAGTCCCACGAGGGACCCCCACTAGTCCCTGGGTTTTCTGGGTGTGACCCTGCTGGTTCATGCTTCTCAGGATGTTGCTCATCTTGTTTATATTTCTGTGATGTTGTAGCTATCCCCCCCACCCCCGGCTCAAAATGTGTCCTTGCTGACTGCCGCCATCTTGAATCCCTTGATTTCTTTCTTGATTTATTATTTGATCTGGTCTTCATTCAATAATGATTTATGTAATCTTCATGAGGTTTTATACTTATTTGTTGTCAGTTTTAACTTTTATTATACAATGGCTAGGTAGGATATATGGGATATGGGATTATTGATTGATTTTTTTTTTTTTGTATTGCTAAGGTATGTTTTGTGTCCTGTAGGGGCTGATAGGTTAATATAAGTTAGATTTAGTGAATACCTAAGTTTCTGATACAGTCTCTTAGTTCGGGGCATGAAGATCAACTGCTGTGAGCAATTAGCTTATCAGCTTATGGAAGAAGTCAGGTGAAATGAGCAGAGTCTCTTTGGACTGAAAAACAAGGTTGAAGCCAGGTGAAAGAAGGAAAGACTTTATGACCTGGCATTGCTTTCAACTGCTAAGTGGGCAGAGCCCAAATTAAGCTGAAGCAGGTGGAACAAGGAGTGATCCTATTTAAGGACAAGTGGATGACGCCAGAGGGCTGCGTGCTAAGGGCCCCCGATAGGAGAGAGCTCCGAGAGTCCTGCTGGAGAAAGTTCTGGTAGACCAATGGCCAGATCTCCCTGAGGCAGAAGGAAGCTGGTGAGCAGAGAAAGCCTCGGCAAGACAGCAAAAGGCCAAGGACTAAACCCTGTGGCTCAGCTTTTGCCTAGAGGGGTTTGACCTGTCCGAACAGTGGCCTGAATGGAACTGTGGCCAGCTTTAAAGACTGAGGCAGAACGGCAGAGTTGCTGATACGAAGGAAGTAAGGTGGCCTACAGACGCTGAGGTCTCCCAGAGAGAAGAAAGCCTCAAGCCTTATTTAAAGTGAGACTTCGATAGCCAATTTACCCTGACGAACCTGCGTCTGAGCTATTCCAGAAAAAGGACTGCTAAGTGCGTTAAAGAGTCTACCCCCAAGACTGGTTTCCTGACGACTGAGGACCTGCCCCAGAGACTGTATCATTCTAAAAGGTTATGAAAGTAGTTGTTATGATTATCAATAGGTTTAGTGGATAGGTTAAAGGGGTTGTAGGAATTTATAGGATTAATAGTTAAGAAATTGTTGGTGCTTGTTATAAGTGAATTTAGTAATAAATAAATAAGAGTTAAATAAATAATAATTTAAAAGTTCGGTTACAGTGTCCCAGCATATGGTCTGTTTTAGAGAAGCTTCCATGTCCTGCTGAGTAGAATACACTGAATATTATTTGGTGTTTGGGTAGAATATTCTGTAGACATCTGTTACATCTTATTTGATGTAGGATGTCATTTAATTTTAATTTTGAAGTTTCTCTGTTTACTTTTTGTCCAGATGACTTATCTACTGGAAAAAGTGAGGTATTGAAGTCACATACTATTACTGGGTTTTTGTTAAGCTGTACCTTAAATCATATTAATATGCTTCTTATGAGTTGGGTGAATAAAAGTTTGGTGCATATATGTTTAGTTTTGTTATATTCTTGATTAATTGATCCCTGGATTAGAATGAAATGCCTTTATTTGTATCTTCTCTTTAGTTTTAGGTTTTTTTTCAACATTTATTTCTTTCTTCAAGTTACATCTCAATCACAGTCCCCATCCTCCTCCTCTCCTGGTCCTACCTTCCTACCTTCTTCCCCCTCTCCCTCCTATCCTCTCTTTTATTTAATTTAAAGTATTTTTCTCCCAACATCTCCCCCTTTTAGTCCAATGAAAAGCTCTTTTTCTTATAACAATAAATACAATACAAAATAATAAGAACAATTATGTAACAGTTATGAAAATTGTAAGGTATAACATACATTCCCAGTGTTTGGTCCATGCATATGGACTACTACTACTAATCTATTTGTCTATTTATCTCGATGACTTTAAAGTTCTATACCTAACTCAGTTTCCATCCTAACTTGAATTACCAACTTAAAGACATCTTCTTAGACCTAGAACATCCTTTTGATCCCTAAACAACTTAAAATTTAACTGTGAGACTATAATTATCTAGTCTCCAACCTCATCAGTGACTTCAGAAGGATAAATATATCTGATTAAACAGGAAGCGCAGAGCAAGCAGCTTCCAAAACTAAGAAATGACAGACAGCTAGCTACCTGGACAGTCTCCAGTTACTTTCTGACAAAAAGGCTTTGGCCCAGTATCCCTGACAGACATTAATTGTAAAGCAGGAATTATGAAGGACTTGCCCGCCCTTGAGAGAGAGAAAAATCCCCCCTCCATTTTGCTTTTACTTAGCTCCGAGCCATTGCAGCTTATAAATGAATAAAGTAATAAAATCATCCAGAAAAACAGGACTAGAAATAGCGTCTCCCTCTTCAAGGACCTTGAGCCCAGGAAAACAGGGGCCATCTGTGCAAACCACAGATAACTGGGACCTTCAAAGGAGAATGGCTCAGTGTTTTTACATCCAACCCTATGAAAACAGCCTGGAGACGGCCCTATGTACAACACGCCCTTCCCCTTGTATGTGTGCAGAGAGAACCAACCTCTGCCCCCCAGTCGCAAAAGATTTGCCTGATGAGGTTTGGTCAATGGTTTTATGGTCTATCAATCCAGTGACTGTTAAGCTGAGAGCCCCCCCTCCACTCCCAGGAATGGGCTTATCAGGAAGTTCCCAGCCATATTTTACAATACCAGATATGGCTCTGAACATTTTTTGGGTTGGCATGGTTTGACTGCCTGTCCCAGACCAATCAATTTAGAGGTCAATAATGCTTAGCTAACAAAGTAACACCAAGGCTTAGAAACTCCCTGTTTATTTAGAGACCACCCCCCTCACTTTCTCTTAAAAACTCTAAATTCCCAGAGCTTGGGGCCATTCATTGTCACTGTCCATGGAGAATGTATTCGGTCCTTGCCTGGGCTGGTATCAATAAAGATGTTTTGTTCTTGCAATGGCTACTGACTCCTGGTGATCTTTGGTGGTTTTTTGGACTGGACATAACACCCTGTTTTGGCAGAACTAGGCTGTCGACTTACCTGCTTCCAAGTATCCCAGACCAGCAGGAAGCAATTTTAACAGAGCGACATCCCATTCCCAGAAAGTGGTGTGGGTGATTTTTTGTTTTTTGGTCATTTGGTGGGTTATAGATGTTTGTTATTTAAGGGAATTGATTACAAATTGTTAAATGGTCTTGTTAAGGTTTAGGAGGTTAGACCCAGGAATTTCTCTCTTTTTCTTTTCTCTATCCTTCTTGCTTTCCTATGTGTGTGTTGGGGGGGGGGAGAGTTGAAAAGAAAAAAAAAGGGGATATAGACATGATATAGGAATGATAAAGAAAAACGGGTAGATTATTGAATCTACTCTTGTATCTTTGTATATTGATATAAAATTAAGGTTAATTCTCTTTAAGGTATTATACCTTTGTGATTCTTAAAAATGCAATGTGAAATTCTAGGCCTTTTGATAGCAACTATCACAAACTGTTTAGGATAATTAAGAAATGCAAACTAATAGTAATTCATTTTGTTAGGTACTAGGGTAGTGTATCACAGATGTTTTCTAAGTTAATCAGAAATCAAGGTGCTAAGAGACAAACAACATTTGCTTATTCAAATATACAGAGATAGATAGTTGGTCTTCCAAAACTTCAAGAGATCTGTAGAATATGGCATTAGTTTTAATTTTAAGTCTGTTTTGTCAGATATTAGGATGGCAATGCCATCTTGCTTCCTGATTCCATTTGCTTGGAATTTTTTTCCATCCTCTCATTTTAAGATGGTGACTATCTTTAAAGCTGAGATGAATTTCTTGTAGACAACAGAGAGATGGATTTTGTTTGCTTCTTTTTTAAAGTTTATTCATTTTACCCCAATTGTAGTTCCTTCCTTCCCCTCTCCTGGGACCCACCATCTCCCCCTTTTCCCCAACCTCCTTTCCTTTCTCCTCAAAAATAGGGATTCCCCCTGTACCCTCCCACCCCCAGCACATCAGGACTGAGCACATCCTCTTCCATTGAGGCAAAGCATCCAACTCTTTTAGGGGGAAGTGGTCCAAAAGCAAACATCAGAGTCCATGTCAGAGACCACCTCTGCTCCACTTGCTAGGGGACCCACATGATGACCAAGCTACCCATTGATTACATATGTGTAGGGATATCGACACTGAAGAGGCCTCCTTCTAGCCAGGTAGGACTTCTAGTGGAAGGAAGGGATCACCAACCCACCCACAAAAACTTCAAACCAAAAGTTACCCTGTATACAAGGATTTTGTTTCTTCTTTTTTTTTTTTGGATTTTGTTTCTTAATTCATTAAGCTACACAGTATCTTATGACTAGAGAGTTGATGCTATTAATATTTAGAGTTATTATTAAACTGTGTATGTAGGTTTCTGTGATGGATAGTTTTACGTCAACTTGACACAGGTTAGAGCCATTGGAGAAGAGGGTATTAGAACTGTGAAAATGCCTCCATAAAATCAGGCCATAGACAAGCCTGTAGGTCACTTTCTTAGTGATTGATGGGGGAAGGCCAGCTCATTGTGGGCTGGTGGTGCTGGGTTCTATAAGAAAGCAGGCTGAGCAAGCCATGTAAATCAAGCCAGTAAGCAGCACCCCTCCATGGCCTCTGCATCACTTCCTGCCTTCAGGTTGCTGTCTTTGAATTCCTTTCCTGACTTTCTTCAATGATGAACAGTGATGTGGAAGTGTAAGTTGAATAAATCCTTTCCTCCCCACATTGTTTTGGTTATAGTATTTCATCATAGCAATAGTAACCCTAACTAAGACAATTGCAGTCTTTATTTTTTGCTAGTTTGTGTTCTTAGTTGAGCTTTGTATTCTATTAAATTATAGCTTCTTTTGTTTCTTCTCTAGAGTCTTGTCTTTGTTTATCCTTTTCTTCAGGTCAAAGTACTCTTTTAGTATTCTGTTTAAGGTTCTTTTTCATTGTTATAGGTATGAATTTTTTAGAGTGTTTATAACATGGAAAATCTCCTACTATTGCAGATAGTTTTTCTGGGTATGTAAATCATGGTCTTTAGAACTAGAAATGTATTGCTTGAGGCTCATCTGGCTTTTTGAGTTTTCTCTAAAAATCAGATGTTGTTCTAATAAGTTTTTCTTTATATGTCATTTTTTCTTGCAGCGTTCAATATTTTTATTTGTTTTGTCTATTTTTAAACTATGTTATGCTATGGGGTGTTTCTTTTTTGGTCTTGTCTATTTGGGGAGGGTTGTGTTCTTCTTATATCTGTATGGATGTGTCATTCTTTAGTTTGGGTAAGTGCTCTTCTTGTTCTTGTTAAAAGTCTGATCTCTGGCACTCACCTGGGATTCTTCTCTCTTACCTCTTCCTACAATTCAAAGACTTGTTCTTTAGATGATGTTCTACATTTCCTGCATACTCCTTTCCTTTAAAAATTTTCAAATTCTTTTCATGTTTCCACAATAGTGTTTACTATCCTCAAGTTCTGATAGTCTATTTTCTACTTGACTCATTCTACTTATAAGCTAAATTATATTTTTGATTTATTGGTGTGTATGTGTCTGTGTATACATGTCCTATGGTACATGTGTGGAGGTTAGAGGACAACTTGCAGGAATTAGTTCTCTCCTTCCAACATGTGGGCCCTGAGATTCATACCAAAGTTTTCAGGTTTGGTGGCAAGTAACTTTCATCCACTGAGCAATATTGCTGGTCCCTATAGGTTGTGCTTGTTGGGTGTTTGTCATTGCAATGAAAGAACTAACACAATGATGTACTTCAGAATACTTTATAGAGAAAAGAATGAAATTTTAAATATTTAAATTTTGCAGAAATTGATTGTATGTACGACAAGAGAAAAATTGAGGATATCATATAAAAGAATGACTTTTAGAACACCCTTCATACACCCTTCATACATGACAAAATATTTGAAAATAGGTCAAAATGTGATACTTTTTTGTTTCCTTTTATTTCCATTTTTTCAAATATCCTATAACTAGTATATATTTTTTATATACCATTATGTTTTAGAAAATGCTGATTATTGCTAGCTGAAAAACGTAATTATTTTGTTTTGGAAATTATTTATTTCTATGCACTTACACAAGTACTTAAAGAGAAAGTGATGTTTGTGGAGCATTGTCTTTGCTCAATACAGTTGCCAGTTGCTCTGAGGGATATATAAAGGAATAGCAACTAATTTTACTTTCCAGGAATTTTCCTATTTTTCCTGTAGGCAAAATAACAGGAAAGACTTTACACACAGTATATCACAAATACAGTTAAAGGGAAGTGAGGAGATGTACTGTGAGCCATCAGGGCAGCTGGAGACATTAGGTCTTGGGATAGACATTGGAAAGATGTTAACCAAATAGGGTTTTTTCACACTTGGAGAGTTAGAACCTTCTAGAATTATATAAGCCAGAAAAAGAGGAAGGAGCATCAGGGAAATGTAGGCATCCTGCCCCTCCTTGTGCGTGCTACTTGCTACTGGGTGCTAGGTGCTGGGGTGGGGGTGGTGGTGATGATATGAGGCACTATGAAAGCAGACCAGTGTGGACACGGTTTTATTCATTGAACATTTCTCTCCGTGCCAGATTATAGCTCAGCTTGTTCTTTGCTTCCATTGAGGACTGCTTTTCTGCTAGCATATGTGTTGCTTGTTGCCAGCTGATTGGGTCTGTAAATTGAATGAACTCTGTATTCAAAGAGAGAGTAAATGGTTGTTACTGAGTAGGGTGAGGCAGAGAGGCAAGGAGGTACAGGCAGATAAAATCAAATATAATATCCTTTTGTGAAATGGTGTTTATTTTCTGTCAGTTACAGTTTTCTATGGGGGCTAGCTGTTGGCCTGAGTCACAGCGAAATCTTTAAGGTTTTATGAAGTAGAAACGGACCTGTATGTTTTAAGTCCAACATTTTTTGTTCCCTTTTTGGCTCTTAGAAATTACTTTTGGGTTTCTGTACCAGAACCATGCTGTTTGTGGTACATCTACACAATGGAATACTACTCAGCCATCAGAAACAATGAAATCATGCAATTTGCAGCCAAATGGATGGAACTAGAGAAGCTTATTCTGCATGAGCTAACCCAGGTTCAGAAGGATGTACATGGCATCTATTCACTTATAGTCAGATTTTAGCTATATAGAACAGGATAACTATATTACAGCCAGTGCACCAAAGGGAACAGGAACATAGACTTTTTTTTCCTGTCAATGAGACACTTTGCCCTAGTGGTGCTGCCTTGTAGGCCCCCAGTGTATGAGGAGGCTCTTGGCCCTCATATGACTGCTGAACTGGGGCAGGGGACTGATACGTAGGGACATTCCACTCCAGAGGAGTGGGATGGAAGGTATAGGGGGTAGAGGGTGGGAGTGTGGGACTGGGAGGGGTGGAAAGAGGGTACTGTGATGGAGATGTGACCTGAAGTAATAAATAAACATAAAAAAGAAATGACTTTTGGTTTTATGAGTACAAGATAAATTATATTTTGAAGGCAGTAACTGAAACTGGGTTAAGTGAGACAAGAGGAAGGAGTATGAATGCTTAAATAAGCAATAAAAGTAACTCAAAATTCTCTTTAAAGATGTATTAAATGTCTAGACATGGTGGAAACACCCTTAATTCCAGCTCTGGAGGCAGAGTCATATGGATCTCTGTAAGTGCAAGGCCAGCTTGGTCTACAAAGTGAGTTACAGGACAGCCAGAGCTGTTACAGAGAATCCCTGTCATGAGAAACCAAAGAGAGAGAGAGAGAGAGAGAGAGAGAGAGAGAGAGAGAGAGAGAGAGAGA
>CAJQZJ010031994.1:3497289-3553856 GCA_907164525.1 Lophiomys imhausi | reverse complement strand
AGAGAGAGAGAGAGAGAGAGAGAGAGAGAGAGAGAGAGAGAGAGAGAATTATATTTGTGATTCTGATGTGAGTGGCCAAATTTAAATGTGTTTTCTATATCTTTAGATACTGTAGAAACCTGGAGGAAGATTCTCCATGATAATGCCTGCCAGTCTAAATTCTCAGGAGTTCAGCTGGACCCTACACCTCATCATACTACTTTGCCATCTGTGGAGTAAGAAGCCCTTGATTTCCCCAGAGAACTAGCCTGTGTCTCCAGAGATTCTGTGACAGATGGTGTGTATGAGCCTCTGGGCTGTCTCTTGTTTCTGTAACCTTCAGCTATGATTTTCTTCTTATAAGTTCTCTTCTAAGGACATCCTAGGTTATACCTAGCTATGTTAGAGTCAGCAGATGGTGTAGTCATCCACTGTAGAAGTGGGCAACAGGAACAGGGTGGAGATGCTAGAGATAAGGTGTGTGTTTTTATCAGAACCTTTAGTATGTGCCCATAACTTTAGACTTCAAAAGCTTAGGAACATCTTAAGCAGGCCACAGAGTGAGTACCATGTTTAGTGCAAGGAGCTCATGTAGAAGCATCCCTGTGCTCATAGGAAGAAGCATCATCTTCTACAGGAACAGTTTTGTTCATTTTATTATGTTCTCAAATTTAACAGATTTGTTTTGGCCACACTGTGCTTTTGACACTTTGTATTACAGATGACAGTAGCAGTATCTCAGAGCTGTAGATGTGCCAGTGCGTTTATAGAGACAAAAAAGCCAAAAACCAAAGGGAAAAAATTAAACCCCACTATCACCACCACAAAGCAATAAAAATTAAATTAAATTTAAAAACCCACAAAAATACAACCCCCCCCCAACAAAGCCCTGTAAAGAGCAAACATACTTACTCAGTACTAGTCAGATTACTACTGCTTGGAGCCAGACCCAGCGACTTGTACCACCTTACACCAGGGCCTTATTCTTAATGACACCTCCCGCCAAGGAGGTTATATAAAACTGACTACCTCAAGATAGTGAGCTGCCACCTCAGACTGTTCAGATGTGGCCCAACACGACTGGCTCAGGGAGCAAACTTGTAGAACTTCTTTCTTTTAACTGTTATAAAAGAACCACATCATCCCATTTCATGCATGGGACTCTCTGTATATGACCTTGCCCACCGTGTTTCCGTCCACAGTGTCCTTTCCTTACTGAAAGTTTTATATCAATTCTCATTTGGAAAATACTTCTTCCCCTGTGCCTTGGACTCATCACTCTTGGCATGATAATATTTGCTAAAATAACTGTGCCACTCTTTCATTATGGTGAAATACAAAGTGAATATTTTGTAGTGAAGGTATGTACATTGAACATTTGGGGAAAATAATAAGCCAGTGGCTTTGAATATGCAATTAAAGTATACAACTGGTGGGGTGGGGGAGGAGCGTAAGCTGTCAGTGGTGGCACAGTCTGCAGTGGTCCAATGCAGGTGCTGCTGAGGCTAGAAAGCATGAAGCTTTATTCAGCGCACTGTCATGCTTCCCACAGGAAGAGTAGGTGACAGCATGAGTGTTTAAAGGCATCCGGAAGCCAGCCAAACACTAGACATTTACTGGGAATATCCTATTGGTAACACATTATTCTAGATTCAAGGGCAAAGCTAATTTTCTCAGGAGACTTTCACCAAATTTCTGAGGTCAAGTAAAATATATCACAGGAAAATTTCTCTAAGAAATTCCTTAGGGATAGAAAGTAATTTTGTAGGAAATTTAGACAAATTTTACCCCCATACTCAATACAAGCAATATCCAGATAACAGGCCAAAATGCCTTTAATAACAGTAAAAATCATATCGATAAAACTCAAATATATTCTAAGCAAGACAATATAGAAACATCTACTTTACAAAATAATTTACACTGTTTAATCTTGATACCCGGAAGTTGTTTCTGTGAAAAACCTACAAGGACATTAAACATAAGTATGATAGTCATAACTGTAAATGGTATAATAAATAATTTATACTGAATTAGGAAAGAAAACTGAACAGTGAGTGCTTTATCTGCATCAGGTAGTGTTTCTAGAAATGTCCTCTAAAGACATTGGAGGCTGTGAATTGGTGACAGGGTATTGTGAGCTTTAGCCTTTTTTTCTGGATACTCAGTCCCAGAGCAGCAGTTTCTTCTCTTCTTCAGTTCCCACTATGTTCGGGGAACTAGCCTGTGTTCCGTTCTCCTACAATGTGCTCTTTTATCCAGGCTGTGAATGTGCAGAGGTCATGAGAAAATTAACAATAAAAGTGGCCATTTCAATTGTATTATCTCTAGTGATGGTTTGACTGAGAAAAAAAATCGGGAGTAGAATTTACAGGGTTGATTCAAAGGGAATGAAGGTGATGTATAGTCTTAAAGGATGAAAATAGCATATAAAGTAGGGGAAAAAAGAGAAATTTAAGGAAAAAAAAGAGTCAAAGAAGAAAGATTAGTCTTGGTAAAGGATCAAAGTAACACATTGGGAGACAGAACAGAAAATAGAAAGGAAAGGAAAACATAAATAAGGTGTTAAACATAAGGAATGGACTGTCAAGTGAAGGATAGCTACCTTAGAATGTGTGAAGTGATGAATTGAGAATGGTGAAAAAACATTGAAAGCTCAATAGAGAAGGAAGGAGAAAGAGAAGGCTGAAGGAGAAAGAAGGAAGCAAATAATGTAGTTAAGCAGACAGTGGAAGAAAAAAAAATGCCAAAGTGACTCTTAAGTAGGAAATAGAACAGACAGAACCAACATAAAGGAGTAAGTATATAGTGCATTAGGGCTATACCAGTGTGCATATAAAATGGAAAACTCATTAGCCTGCTATATGTGTGAAACCAGACAGCATTGTCAGTAATGGAGGATAAATTAACAAGAAAGAGGGTACTAACTCAGACAATCAGACAAATAGCTTCCAAGTTTCAAGGCAGGAGTGGTCATGGCCTTCATGCTTTGTCTTAAGTGTGCACTAATTTTTTACAGTGCTGGATCCAGCCAGCCCCAGAGGCCCAATCTCATTAACTCTGCCTGGGCCACTATTTCTACTGTTGGGAGGGTAAAGACTTTACCCATTAAGAAGATCAAATAAAGTCTCAGAAAACAACGTTACAGAATCATTGATGTAGGATTGCTAGTTTTTGCATCCTCTAAGTATGCTCAGTTGAACTGATCCCTAAGCCTGAAGTAGTAAGCAGCCTTGTAATTGGTCCTGTGGACTGGTTTCTTGAAAAGATTCAAATGTAGTGTGTTCATCTGCATTAAGTTGATCTACATTTATACTTTTAAATTGTTCCCTAGTAGCTAAGCCAACCAGTGTATTAGGATTTTCAGTAGGTGTAGGGAGAGCACCATTAAGTAGGCTTTGTCTTCCATTGGTAGTTGGAGGTCCAGTGCTAGAAGAGTGAAATTTTGCTAATTTGGAGCTAAAGCATGGTAACTTCAGGATAGTAGGTGGCCTTTGCTGTTGCATCTCGCCCTCAGTTCCATGGACTTCACTTTGTATGCTCTCTGGCCTAGAGCCTTTATCAGGGATACCAATAACAAGCTGTTCAGGAATAAGGTCAGAAGTTCTTTCACCTAGCTGGTTACCTTCAAAAAATTGTTTCAGAACATCCCTCCGATCTCCTCCAAGGTCACTTTTAACACAGGGTGCATTTTTTGGCTGAGAAGAGCTGGCTTCAGGAAAGGTAATAATTTCTGTCTCCAGTTGATTCTTTACAGAGTATGGTGTGTTTCTCCTCAGAGTAGGCGCACCATCTCCAAAAGGACTTGGGTCTGGACTTTCTGCAGTTAGTTTGTTCTCTGAGATGTTTCTTTGAGTAGGCAGGATGCTTGTTGGGGAGACATTAAGTCTTGCATACTTGGTATAGCTGCTTTCTGTATACACAGGACTGGTTTCTTGGTTCTCCCTTGGTGCAAGACCATAGGATGAAGTGTAGTCTTGTAGAGCCAGTGCATTTTCTTTATGTCCTGTGGAGCCACCAATACAGCAAGAACCTCTCTGACTTTGGTGAAATAAGTGTGCTTCATTTTGGCCTGATGGGTAAATTTGAGGAATGAAGTCTGGGAAAGCCAACTGTTCTTTCTCTGATGGACTTAAACTAGTAATTTGAAAATCATAGTTCAAATTCTCACCTTCAAGCCATGTTGGATCTTTTCGAAATCCAGCAGGGGAGTTAGTAGAATAAGGATGGTTTGGTATTTTAGATTTATGTGAATTCATTGACTGATCCCAGACATTTCTGTTGAAATATGGCTCACTTTCTTTCTGTCGCTGTGCTTGATTCTCGTGGTCCAAGGTGGTCCATGATGGAAAGAGAGTGCTTTCTTCTTGTCCCATGGCATTATTAACATAGTAACTTCTGGGGTCCACAGATGGTGCAATAGTAGGACCTGGATTATATATTGGAAACGTTTCATGTGGGTTCCAGGGGTAGAATTCATTGTAAGGAAAGTCTTTCCTGGGTTTTGGTGGATTACTTAAGGGAAAGGGGAGATATTCCTTTGGTAGGGTTGAGGCATATTGCTCACCTTCATACTGCTTAACTGTTGGGTTTCCCTTGAAGTTCAGCTCTTCATCACCCCATCTACTTTGTCCTGGAAAAGATTCATCTTCATTTGGATCAACTGGGTCTTCTTCATTGTATTGTTCTGTCTCCTTCTGGTCTAGAGAATTCATGGGGTACTGTGGATTCTCTGGTTGCCCCATAGTACTGGGAGAGCCAACCCACTTATTCCATGTATTGCTTTTAATGTATGGTGACTTTTCATTAGGATAAGGATTGTTATAGTCATGGTAAAAAATATTTCTTCTAGAGTCATAGGAAGGATGAAGTAAATTTTCTTCCTGCCTCCCATGATTTTCCTTTAGGGGTGGAGGGATTTCTTGGTGATTCCAGGTATTTCTTTCAGCAGGGAAATGTTTTCTTGTAGGAGAAGGGATTTTCTTAGGGTATGCAGACTGGTGTGTACTATGCTTTAATTCAGGTCCTTTAGTTTCTGATTCAAATGGGGTCCTTCTTGGCTCTAGAGCGATTCCTTTGGGCACATTCTGGCTTTGGATTTTTATATTGGGACTTGGTGTTCTTGAATCTCCTCTTGGGAAGTAGGAGTTTTCTTGTTGATCAAAAGAATTAAAATTTGGGCCTACCATGCCACCCTCAGGGAGAGGCAAATTGTAATTTGACTTGTTAATTCCATATTGTTGGGAGCTTCTCCAGGGTCTGGCTGTATCTTTTGTAGGACTGATTGTTCTTTCTGTTTGAACTAGTGACTTTTCCTTTGGATTTTGGGTTTTCACATTGTGGCTAACAGTAACCTGTTTAGGACCTACTGAGGCCACATTGGTTCCCACAAATTGTTTATTTGAAGCTGCATTGTTTCTCACAGATGGTTTATTTGAGGCTGCATTTGCCCCCACAAATGGTTTATTTGAGGCTGCATTGTTTCTCACAAATGGTTTATTTAAAGCTGCATTGGCCCCCACAAATGGTTTATTTGAGGCTGCATTGTTTCTCACAAATGGTTTATTTAAAGCTGCATTGGCCCCCACAAATGGTTTATTTGAGGCTGCATTGTTTCTCACAAATGGTTTATTTGAGGCAGCATTAGTTCCTGTAGATGGTTTATTCACAGCTGGATTGGTTCCTATAGATGGTTTATTTATGGCTGGATTGGTTCCTATAGATGGTTTATTTAAGGCAGGATTGGTTCCTATAGATGGCTTATTTATGGCTGGATTGGTTCCTGCAAATGGTTTATTTGAAGCTGGATTGGCTCCCACAAAGGGTTTATTTGAGGCTGGATTGGTTCCCATAACGGGTTTATTTGAGGCTGGATTGGCTCCCACAAAGGGCTTATTTGAGGCTGGATTGGCTCCCACAAAGGGCTTGTTTGAGGCTGGATTGGCTCCCACAAAGGGCTTGTTTGAGGCTGAATTGATTCCCACGAAGGGTTTAGTTGAGGCTGGATTGGTTCCCACAAAGGGTTTATTTGGCCCCGGCAATTTTCTTCCAAAATTTACTGAATTTCCTGCATAGTTGGGATAATTAACTCTTGACGTAGGAGGGGAAGGTTTTCGGTAAGTTGGATTTCCTGGACGAGTAGCTTGTTTGCCTTCCCAAGCAAAGGAATTCCACTGAGGACCCCTTTGGACTTGGGGATTTCGGTAACCAGGTCCATTCTTTCTGGGCCCTTGGGTACCAGTGGTTTGCCATTGTCTTCCTGAAGGATAATTTCGCGTATTTGGGTAAGGATAATTCTCATAAATATTTGGTTGACTTGGTCTCCATGGAATTTGGTTCCTCGGTACTCCCTGGCCTGAAACATTAACCTTAGGGAGAGGGAAGACACCATTCTGAACTATCGGGTTGTTCCCAGCATTCGGCCCAGAGCCCTTGTTTCCTATTGGGCTAGTGTCATTTCCACCTTGACTCCCTGTAGGAATTGATAGAGTGGAGTTAGCCTCAGGCACTGTTGAGTTAGTGGAGGCCTCTGGGGGTGGGTCGTCTGGGGGTGGGTCCTCTGGTTTAGGAGGATCTTTTTCTTTGGGTTTTTCATAATCTTCAAACATCTCTTCTGAATAATAAGGACGACCCCCAAAGCCATGATATCCAAAATATGCATAATAAGGATTCTGTAGGAAAGACAGAAAAGGATTTATTCTTTGTTTCCTCCCATAGTGTTGTTTGGAATTGCTTAGGTTAACAGGGAAATCTCCTGAACAGGCTTCTATTACCACTACACCCTACACTTTCCTTCTAGAAGTTTAATTCCTCCATTCTACCCCCTAGGAGATGAGTATTTTCTCTAGCCTTTAGGCCCAGATCCTGAACCTTGGGCTTAAAAGGCTTTTTGATATGGGTTCTTACAGTCTTACTCTGTCATTTAAGCTTTAAACTTGTGAGAATCCCCATGCTTGAGCCTCTTGAGTGGGCCACAAAGTCCAGGTTAACTTTTATAATTCTTAAAATTGCATCTAGTTGGGGCTGGAGAGATGGCTCAGCACTGGCTGTTCTTCCAAAGGACCTGGGTTCAAATCCCAGCATCATATGGCAGTTCACAGCTGTGTGTAATGGCCAGGCATGACACATGCCTTTAATCCCAGCACTCGGGAGGCAGGTGGATCTCTGTGAGTTCAAGACCAACCTGGTCTACAAAGTGAGTCCAGGACACCCAAGAATACACAGAGAAACCCTGTATTGAAAAACAAACAAACAAAAAATTGCATCTAGTTATTTGTTATTGAGGCAGAGTTTTGCCATGTAATACTGGGTGGCCTGTAACTTGCTATGTAGATCAATGTAGCTCTAAACTTGCAGTGATCTCCCTGCTTTTGCCTTCAGAGTACTGGGATTATAGGTAGGACAATATCTTAATCTGTAGTCTTTGCTTTTTGATTCCATCATTTTCCATCCTCATTTCTGTGTTCTCATTTTACACATCTGTGTTGTTGAGGAATCAGTTACATGCCAGGACCTTGAATATGAATATATACTTTTACCCCACAAAGGCAAAAGCCTATCAAACAGATTTTTTTCAAGGTCCAGTCAGTAGGGACTCTTGACTCTTGCAACTGAATGCACCCGTAACTGGGTTCGTCTCCCAACAGGTGTCATTCTCCAATATTGTATATCTAAGGAACAGTTACTACTCTCAAGCCCAGTACCCCCCCCCCGTTTCTGCTTTCTCTCTTGTCCCAGACAATTAGTTACCAAGTCCAAAAATTGTATCTAAACTTTCATCGTAATCCTGTCTTTTATGCCTATGACTCCAAACTATTGCATTTGCTTTCTTACTGACTACTGTATGTATAATCCTACTCTTATTTTTTCTGATTTTCCTTTGTTATTGGAATAAGAGTAGGAGAAACTATGAATAGGTTTCTGAGCATTGCAACATTGTTTTCTTTAAATATATGTTTAAAGTTGCCTTTACCTTAAAGGATAAACTCTACATTCTTTAGCATAACACAGAAAGCAGTATGTCTTGTTGCCAGACAGATGGCAGTTGCAGTCCCTTTCTATCCCTTTTAATGCTGTGACTATGGACTACATTCACTTTGATAACTTGTAATAGATAATAGTAACAGAATAGTATAAACTACAAAACTTATCAGGAGAGTCAAATGAGAGTGCATATATATATATTTTCATATCTGGAACTTTGTTTCTAGTAAATGCTGCATCTTGTAATAAAAATGTTAAAATTTTTGCAATAATATGAGCCATGGCCATGACGTTTAACCTTATTTTCTCTTCCTTCAACTTGATGTGGTTGCAAATTACATCTACTGTTACTTCTCTGAGTCTTTGCACTGGCTTCTTCCTATCTAACTATTTACCACCGACACACTCACCCCTCCCAACACACTTGACTCAGCTTGAGTCCCACAGCTGCCCCCTGACTTCTGTTAGCAGAACTGTGTTTAAGCTTTGCTCCTGGTGTCTGCAGCCTTCTGCTGTGATTATCATTACATCAAATTTTATTTTAATTTGCTGGGGTCCTCCACTTGATTCCTCCACATGAATAATGTAATTTCCTGGGAAGTGAATATTCTAAGATGGTTTTAATTTCTGTCTCTGTGTTTTATTTTCTAGAGATCACTATCAACTTTGCAAAAAGCCTCATAGTTTTCACAGAAAATATGTGAGCAATCCATGTAAATGCTGAAATATGAGCATTTAAGTGCTGGGTTTAGAAACAAGGCCATCGTCTCCTGTGCTGAGAGTACAGGCATGCACTGCTACGCTCAACAAACATCAGGCTTATTTACATCACTGGCACGACTTTATTTCACTTAAAAAAAATCTTAGGAACTTGAGTTAACGAAGTTTTTAGTGATGATTTTAAGTTCGTGCGACATTGGTTAGATGATAATGACTGGTAGAGTGTAAATCCCAAGTGGGGTGAGTCCTGCCTACTTACTCCTTCTTCATTGCTGAACTGTGGGCGTCCAAATGCTGGTGGTGGTCCCCTCTGAAAGACAAAAAGTGTAGGAGTTAGATAAATTAGATTCAGAAAATATATAGGAGTTTCTGATACTGCCTCTTAATTCGGGGCCTGAACAGCATTATCAGCATGAAGTCAGCAAAAACAGGAAAGACTCAATAGACTGAAAAACAAGGTTGAAGTCAGGAAAAACAGGAAAGACTTAATGGACTTGAAGAAACAAAGTATCTGGCCTGACATTGTTTTCAGCTGCTAAGTGGGCGGAGCCCAAATTAAGCTGAAACAGAGTTCCTCCTATTTAAGGACAGTGCATGGAGCCCAGAAAGGGAAGAGGCCCCTGATGCTAGAGAGCTCCAAGAGTCCTGCTGAAAAAAGGGCTGGCCATTGGTGGCCAGCTCTCTCCCTGAAGCAGAAAGAAGCCGGTGAGCAAAGAAAGCCTGAGCAAGACACCAAAAGGCCAAGGACTGGACCCTGTGGCTCAGCTTTTGCCTGGAGGGGTTTGATCTGTCGGATCAGTGGCCTAGGGGAAACGGTGCCTGGCTTTAAGGACTGAGGCAGAGCAGCTGAGTTCTTGATTCAAAAGAAGTAAGTTGGCCTGCAGACGGCTGGGGTCTCCCACAGAGAAGAAAGCATGAAGCCTTATTTAAGGTGAGACTGCAATAACCAACTTACCCTGACGAACCTGCATCTGAGAGATCCAGAAAAAGGACTGCTAAGTGTGTTAAAGAATCTACAACAAAGACTGTGTTCCTGACGACTGAGGACCTGCCCCAGAGACTGTATCATTCTAAAAGTTTCTGAAAGTAGTTGTTATAATTATCAATAGGTTTAGTGGATAGGTTAAAGGGCTTGTAGGAATTTATAGGATTAATAGTTAAGAAATTGTTGGTGTTTGTTATAAGTGAATTTAATAATAAATAAATAAGAGTTAAATAATAATTTAAAAGATTGGTTTCAAAAAAGCACAACGAACACAGGAAGAAATCACTCTCCATTCCTTTCTTCTTCTTTTTTAAATTTTAAGACAGGGTCTTGCTTTATATCAGGATCACTGTGTAGCTGGCCTGGCCTTGAGTTCCTGGCAGTCTTCCTGCCTCAGCTTTCTGAGTGCTGAGATTACAGGTGTGTACTACCACCAGGCTAGACATGTGTGTGTGTGTGTGTGTGTGTGTGTGTGTGAGTGTGTATAGGCCAAAGGTTAATGTTGGATGTCTTCATCTTTCCCTCTCACCTTACTTCTTGAGATAGGATCTATTATTGAACCTGGAGCTCACTGGTTGGCTGGAGTAGCTGGGCCAGCAAGCACTGGGATTCTCCTGAGGCATACATACTACTTTTCCCTATTGTGAGTACTGGGATCTGAACTCAAATCCTCACGCTTGAACAACACTTTACCTGCTGAGCTCTCTCCTCAGCACTGGGAACCATGTGCTATGACGATGTTTGTTTGTAAGACTGGAGGTGTGCTAAATTGGTTCATTAGTAATGATATATTAATTCTGTGAACTTTGTGCTCCGAGACATTAGATCCACTATCTACCTCTTGATACTTATGATCCATCAGTGAGTGCTTTTTTTTTTTAAATAAGGACTCTATATTAAAAATAACCACGTCTTAGCAATCACCTTACTCCACTATCTCAGGGGTGGGGGGGGGGAGGAGAGGAAGAGAGGGAGGAGAGAGGAGAGAGAGAAAGATAGAGGTAGATATTAATATTCGAGTGGTAGTGGGATCAAACTATCTATATTAGAACAGACAACAATACAAGATTAAATGGTGATGTTATATTTAACATGCTTTGTGTACATTTAGAGTTAATTTTTCTGATGAACCTTTAATGCTCACACAAGAAAAGTAAAGACTTCTTATGCACATGGATTTATCACACTCAAGTTTATAAAAATGATCATATTACTAAAAGTGGTCTATATACTTAATTTAATCTCCATCAAAATTCCAGTTATATCCTTTGCAGAAATAGGAAAAAATTCTAAAATTTATGTAAAAGCACAATGGACTCAAATAACTAGAAGAATTTTAAACAGAAAGAGAAATTCTGGTGATATGACAATTCTTGATATTCCTCTGTATAGTGCAGAGCTGTAATAATAAACCTAGTATGACATTTGCACAAAAAAGACATGTAGGCCAGTGTCATAGAAAATCAAGTCCGGAATTAAACCTACACAGCTACAAGCACCTAATGTTCATCAAAGATCTCAAAAACACACATTGAAAAAAGATGACCTCTTTAACAGATGGCTTTGGGAAAACTGTATGTATATCCACCTATAGAAGAATTGCACTAAATCTGTACCTCTCACTTTATAGCAAACCCAACTCAAAATGGATCAAAAATTTAAATATAAGACCTGTATCTTTGAAGCTAACAAAAGAAAACAGACAGAACATTTCAAGATGCAGGCATAGGTAAGAATTTTCTGACAAAGACTCCAGTAGCACAGTAAAGACTCCCAAGAATTGACAAATGGGAGGATTACATGATGTTAAAGAATTTTTACATATCAAAGGATACAGTCTCCTGAGTGAAGAGAGTCTACAGAGTGAGAAGGAATCATTGCCAACAATGACTATAGAAAGAACTGCAGAAATTGTTAAAAGAGATAGTAAATGGTCTAATGAGGTGGGGAGACAGTTATTAAAAAAAAAGAACTAAAAATGGCCAATAAACATTATCTTAACTATCAGAGAATTACAAATTAAGTTTAACTTAAGATTCTATCTCAACCTAGTCAGAATGGTTATTATTCCAGCAAACAAATATTAAGAAATTCCTTCAAGGATGTGGAGAAAGAGGACTCTCAGCAACTTCAGGTGGGAATACAGAATGATGCAGCCATTGTGGATGTTAATGTGGAGGTTACTAACTAAATTACAAGTAGACCTATCTGTTTGACCTAGCTGTACCATTTCTGGGATTATAGCCACAGGACTCTTAAGTCAACTTAACACAGAGATACTTGAATTTATTCACAATGACTAGCAAGTGGAATCTGCGTAAATATCCATTATCAGGTGAATAGGTAAAGAAAATGTACATTTACACAAGGAATTTTAATTAGTCATAAAGAAAAATGAAATAATGACATTTCCAGGAAAATAGATGTAACTGGAAATCATTATGTTAAGCAAAATAAGTCAGACTTAAAAAGAAAAATGCCGTCTGTTTCTTTTACATGTGTTTTCTAGATTTGTGTGTGTGTGTGTGTTTGTGTAGTTCAGTGAAGTACAAGGAGGACTGTGAGAGGGAATGAAGAGATCTTAAAGGAAGCAAGAGGGAGAGAGAAAAAGACAGTAATGAAATATGTGTGTCATGAAAGCAAAAGTAGGAATTTTGGGAGCAAGGTAAGTGGCCAGCAGGAGAGGAACCTGGGAGGAGAAAGCAGTTGGTGAGGAGGATGAAAAAGAAGAAAGTAAAATGACACATAAATGTGGAAGTGCTGCTATGAGGGCTAAAGAGAGATCAGTTGCTAGAGCACTAGGCAAGCCTGAGGACCCAAGCCCACATTCCCCGTGCCCTCCCTACAAAAGGCTGGGTGGTGGTGTGGTGCTGTGCATGTGTAATTCTAGGGCTAGGGAGGCAGGCATGGGCCAATCCTTGGAGCTGGTTGCCAGCCAGCTGAGCCAAAGATGGGAACTTGGGAATCAATAAGAGACCCTGCCTCAAAAATAAGGTGGAGAGTGATCATATACATCCACATGCACATGTGCACACACCCACACAAACACGTATACACAACACGAACACATAAACACAGAAGGTGCTATAAGGAGACCATTATTATGTATACTAATGTCAAAAGTTAAGAAAATCAGAGTACATTAAGTTTACAGAAATGAAAACTCAGGGATAGTTGCGAAGTAGCAAGGGTTTAAAAAACAGTTTTAGTTTCTCTTCAAGAGGTTAATTTAGATGAGATTAATAGTCATTTCAACATAAAAATCATGTTGCTTTTTACCTATTTACTAATTTCTTACTACCTACCTGCCACTGCCTATGTTCCTTACTTTAATGTGGCCAAAAAAAAAAAAAAGCCACCCTTCTAAAGAAAAAAGTAAGGAGTGAATTGTTCCTCATTTCAAATTCTCTTGGTCAGAGAATTGTAAACAAGAAAAACTTGTTTCATAGCCAAATGAACAGTCATTGAGTATTTGTTGTTGTGTATCTGTTTCCATCAGCTGCTTTACTCAGTGGTTCTCAGTCCCCAGATCGTGGTCTCTCCGGGGGCTGACAATCTTTTCACAGGGGTCATCTAACCCATTGGAAAACACAGATATTTACATTACAATTCATAACAACAGCAAAATTACTGTTATCAAATAGCAATGAGAATGATTTTATAGTTGGAGGTCACTGCAACATGAGGGACCGTATTAAAGGGCTGTATCATTAGGAAGATTGAAAACCACTGCCTTTACTATTCTTTTAGTTCAAGTAAGCTAAATATTATGAATTTTAAACTTTAAGAAATCTTTGAGAGTTCATGTATTATTTTTCTAAATTCTTTATAGTGATATATCTGTTGTTAGAAAAAGATATGATGGAGAGATTATAATCTAATAGTGGCTTGCTTCTTAGTTTTAAACTGTCTTGTGTCAGTTTTGCTGTTATATTAAATGATCATATTCATTGAAGTTATTTTAATCTCTTATGTGAGGGCATTATAGCACAACCCTTTAAAATTAACTTGTTAACTTATGTTATTAGTAGTAATGATTTAGTCTCTGCTCATGTTGTCAACTGGTCTGAGTAAAATGTATATTCAATTTTTTAAATCATTTTTTCTGAATGATTGATAAATTGATTTTCTTTCAAACTCTGTACTGACTGTCAGTATATGAACTTGTATTAGTCTTACATACTAATATTATTTTTAGTTTATAGCATATACAAAGTTCTTACCTGTGGAATTGGCCATGGTGGTTGTTGGTAGGGGTAAAGCCCATTGCCAAATGGTGGGAATGGCTGGAAAGAAGACAAGTTAGAATTATGTGTGGTGAGAATGAAAATGAGAAATGAAAGAAATTGATAGTAATTATTTGAAAACTGGAGACTGCTTATATTTTTGTTTGCATCAGATCTCTCTTGGAACTCCTTTTAGACCTCAGAAAACCATGCACTATTGTTATTCTCATTTTCTTTCTTTCTTCCTTTTTTATTTTAATAAATTTATTTGTTGCTTCAGGTTACATCTCCATCATATTGTCCTCTTTCCCCACTTCCCAGCTCCGCCCTCCCACCCTCTACCCCCTAACCTTTCCATCCCACTCCTCTGGAGTGGAGTGTCCCTACATAACAGTCCCCCGCCCCCAGTTCAGAAGTCATATGAGGGCCAAGAGCCTTCTCATACACTGGGGACCTACAAGGCAGTACCACCAGTGAGAAGTGTCTCATTGCCAGGGAGAGAAAACTAAAACACAAAAAAAACAGACAAAGAAAAAAAAGTCTATGTCCATGTTCCCTTTGGTGTGTTGGTTGTAATATAGATATCCTGTACTAGATAGCTAAAATCCAACTATAAGTGAATAGATGCCATGTGCATTCTTCTGAGTCTGGGTTAGTTCACTCAGGATGAGCTTCTCTAGTTCCATCCATTTGGCTGCAAATGGGGAACAGAGCTAAATAGAGAATTCACAAAGGAGAAATCCCTAATGGCTGAGAGACACTTGAAGAAATGCTCAGCATCCTTAATCATCAGAGAAATGCAACTCAGGACGACTCTGAGATTCCATCTCACACCTGTCAGAATGGCTAAGATCAAAAGCTCAAATGACAGCACATGCTGGCGAGGGTGTGGAGAAAGGGGAACCCTCCTCCATTGCTGGTGGGAGTGCAGGCTTGTGCAACCACTATGGAGGTCAGTCTGGCGATATCTTAGAAAACTTGGAATAGCTTTGCCTCAGGACCCAGCCGTACCACTTCTGGGTCCAAATGATTCCTTACTGAATCACAAGGAAGTTGCCTCATCTATGTTCATAGCAGCCTTATTTGTAATAGCTAGAAACTGGAAACAACCCAGATGTCCCTCAACCGAAGAATGGATTAAAAAACTGTGGTATATCTACAGAATGGAATATTACTCAGCTATAAGAAACAATGAAATTTCCATTTTCTTGAGAAGCTGATGGTCAGAGAAGCTAGTTGTCTGAAATGGCAGAGGAGTGACTGAAACCAAGATTCAAATCCAGGTGTGTCCTTTCATTCACTTTTATATTTCCTATATGTATAATTGTATGGTATCTAATAACCAAAAGTCACTATTTCTGAAGCTCTACACAGCAGATCTTGAGAAACCATTTGCACATTTTCTTGCCTTAGGTTGTGACTGCATCTGAGTCATCTGGAAGTACTGAAAGTAGTGGCAGTTTCAGAAGAATATTACATGTCATCAAAGCATGGTTTTGGAAATGATTTCAAAGACATTTAATTTGTTAATGGGGAAACAAGGCTAGAAAGATGAAGAGTCTTTCTCAACATCATATGATCAACGAAGGCTGGTTAGAGCTTGACCTTTCTTTCCTGACTCTTCTGGTAGCCACAACACTCTGTATTATATTTTATTTATTTTTAGAGAATATCTCAACACATCATCATGGTGGCCTTCTGCTCATGATCCCACCTCAGTCTTCCCATTGCTGGAATTATAGGCATATCCCACAACTCACAGCTTGATTTCATGTTTTAAAAGGATCTTTAAGGCAACAATATTTGTATAATTTTGAAGTAAATAAGGTTGGAATTGACCGGCCAGGCAACTTTTGATAAATGTCAAAATTCAATATCAAATTCTTACATAACAATACCTATGCTGAATTTTGGAGGAAGTATGTATGCTGGAAAGGCATGTACCTCCAAATCTCTCTTTTTTTTTTTTTTTTGGTTTTTCGAGACAGGGTTTCTCTGTGTAGCCCTGGCTGTCCTGGACTCACTTTGTAGACCAGGCTGGCCTCGAACTCGCAAAGATCCGCCTGCCTCTGCCTCCCAAGTGCTGGGATTAAAGGCGTGCGCCACCACTGCCCGGTGCCAAATCTCTTTTAAGGAATTCTTAGGCTTCTGATAAGAAAGTTTTCTGGTCAAGCCTCACCTGAGGTGGCTGGGCTTCCTCCTTGGCTTTTGCTGCTTCATTTGGTGGTTCCTTTGCAGGCTGCTTTTGTGGCTGTGGCTCCTGTGGATTGGTCTGGTTGGGCTTGGCAGTCTCCTGGGTTTGTTCAGTCTTGCTCGGGAAATTGGGCATTGGGGGTTGCTGCCATCCATTGGGTACTGGCTGTGGCCACATGGGCATGTGGTATGGAGGGTACTGCGGAGGCATTTGGGGAGGCATTTGCAAACCATTTCCATAGGGGCCCATGTGCATCATCTGAAAGAGTAGCAAAGACAGTAACATCAAATGAGGGCTGAGGTCCAGACTCTTCCCATCTTCTAAATGTAAGTGTCCAAAACCACATTGAGAAGCTTAAAAATCCAATAGAATTTGATTCTAGTATCTTTAATGAAAAATTCATCACATTTTGTCTTACTGAGACTTCAGTTTTCTAGAAAGTCTGTCAAACTAATCAAAGGCAGGCTTCAATAAAAAATTTCGGTTTAAGAACTTGATGGAATGGAGAATGGCTTAGTGGGCAAAGCACTTGACACACAAATGTGAGGACTTGAGTTTGGAGCACCAAGAACCATGCATGGAAAGTTGGGCACAATAATGTGACAACCCCAGCTCTCCTATGGTGAGATGGGATATGGAGGCAAGAGAATCCCTGGAGGCTCATTGGCCAGCTTGCCTGGTATATTCAGTGCAAGCCACAAAGAGAGACACTGTGTCAAGAAAGGTGGAAGGCAAGGACTGATGCCCTATGTTTTTCTCTGTGGGTGTACACACACACACACACAGAGTCTCACACACACACACAGTCACACACACATTCACATACACACGTACACAGTCACACACACATAGACAGTCACACATACACACAGTCACACAAACATATACACAGTCACACACACATAAACACACACATACACACAAACACAAACACACACACATATACACCCCACTCTCAAGCAACCTTCCTGTCTCTGAAATCCTGAGTGTGGAGATTTTTGGGGTGTACCACCACACAGAGCATAAGAGTCTTTTGTTTTTCTAAATGTACAGATTTCTGTGGAAAATTATATCAAATTCAAAACCCATGTGTCTTGTTTTATATAAAGCCAGGTAGAGAGAGAAAAACAAATCAAAACAACCAAAACCAAAATAACCACCAAACCAACCAAATAACAAACAAAACCCAGAAACAAAAGCAGGATTTTATGTTGGTGAAAATTTCAGCTCATAGACTGACATTAAAACAAAAACAAAACTTGTGCCAAACAGAAATTTAGAAGGAGAACATTGAAAATGATGACTTTAGGCAATAATTACTGAATGGAAAGGATTAAGACAAAATTGATGAAGTCTGTAATAAACCCACAAAAGTAAAAAGTGGCACATATTTTTGGGCTACCACACAGCTTTGTCAGAAGATCAGCTGTCATTCGTTCATGGTTTAATTTGATCTAAGAATTAACATATAACCACAAGAAAATGCCATGTTCATTCCAGAAAAAAAAAAAAGACTCACAATTTTAGTGTTTAGGACAACACAAAAGAAATCATTCCTCTAATACTATTTACCATACTAATTTTGTTGTCATTACTTCTGGAAATAGCTCCTATAAACTTTAGTCAGAACCCAGTTTTCTAAGACACAAAGATTACTTGTAATTAGTAGATGATGTTCATTTGTAGAAATGAATAAGGAGAATATTTGTCACTGGAGACAAGTGACATGACCTTTCTCCTTGAAACTGTTGTAATGGTCATTTTGTAACTAAGATGTGGGGCAGTGGTTGGCTTTGCTGTCAGCTAAGACAAACACAACACAGCTTCTTGATGCGAACAAGAAAGCTTCAGAAGTTGTATAAAGAACTTACGGGTGGGGCGTTCATAAAGTTGAATTGACTATATCGCATCATCTGAAACGAAAGAAATCCATGAATGTGGTGCAAAATGAAAACCTTTTATTTAGTTAATGCACAAAGCATAAGAAATGAGTTTAGGATCTGAAGGCACAATCATAATTTATTATATATGACTTTCAAGTTTGCATTCATGAAAAAATTCTGGAGCATATATATATATATATATATAGTATATGTATAGTTTTTAAACATTGCAAACATTTATTTAATGTGTATGGGTGTTTGCCTGCATATATGTCTATACATCACAGTGTGTGTCTGGTGCCCACAGTGGCCAGACTCCCTGGCACTGAGGTTACAGACAATTACATGGGTGCTCTGAATAAAATCTCTGTTCTCTGGAAGAACATCTAGTGTTCTTAACTGCCGAGTGATCTGTCCAGCCCCATTTACACAGGTTTATGTATGTGTTCGTCTTTGTGCATATGGAAGCTGACATTTTAGACATTGCTCCTTAGGAACTATCTATCTTCTGTTTTGAGACAGAGTTTTATTGATATCTGAGGCTTTCTGATTTTGGAGCTTCCTTCCTCACTGGCTGGTCAGGTAGCTCCATGAATCCTCCTGTCTCTGCTCCCCAGAGCGGGGATGGCAAGTGAGTGGCTCCGAACTCAGGGATTCTGCAGATCAAACTCTGGTTTTCATGCTTGTACAGCAGCTCTTTACCAACTGAGCCATCTTCCCAGCCCCCCAAGTTTCTGAATTTGAAGTCAGACTTCACATTGAATCAATACAGAATAATATAAAATAAACATAATTTACCTTGTAGAGCAATGTAGAATAACAGAAAATAAACATATTTTACTTTGAACAGTTTGAATGTTCTGGTCATTTAGAAATCAGGATTTGTGAACAAGAAAATTCCATGGTAAAAAGATGCTTGTTTCTCTGGCACACCTCAAATCTCAGCACTTTCAGAGGCAGATGTGTCTCTGTGAATTCAGGGCCAGCCTGGTCTATATAACTCTATAGTTAGTTAGGTATTAGCTTCTTTACTTTTCTGTTAGGTAGAGTTCAGACATATTCCACTATGGGATTCTACTGTGATTTTATATTTACTAGTAGACATTAATTAAGCATGTCAGATTAAGAAGGAAAGGTGAAGAGTTCCAGAACAGGCAGGGCTGTCTGGATGGAGAGACCCTGTCTCAAAAACAAAACAAAACATAACCAAACAAAACACCTAAACAAACAAACATGCAAAGATTCCTGTTTCTAATGTACATGGAATTTGACTAGTGATAACTAGTTTGAATTATGTTAAAGATATACACAAGTATCTACTTTCTAATACAATCAGGTACAAATAAATGGCTCTTTACTAGTGAACAAAACTGGCCCCAAAGTTAACAACTAAATTTTAACCTAAATCAACACTGAAGCACATAAGTAGGCTTATGGGAGAGAAAATTTTTGCTTTGATTTGAATGCAGGACTTTCAACTTTACCTTCCTTTGTCTATTGATAAGAATTTTTATTTTCTAAAAAGAGTACTAATAATCTCCTTTTCATGACCTCCTAGGTAGGACCCTGGTACATGTCTTCTTCAGTACAGAGTATAGCACATACCTCTTCACTTTTACTGCTAAATCCAGGCATTCGGGGCATTGGCATCTGGAACTAAGGGAGAAATACAGTCTTAGCTGAAATAACCTGTTAGCTGTTCCCGAGTCATGCAACAACAGAATACAAAGGAAAGGGCCAATATAAAAGCAAATACTCACAGGCATGGCGGCAGAGATACCAAGCAGACCCAGAAAAACAAGGAGAGTCTTCATCTTTACATTTGGTACCTGCAATATGAAACTGATTATCTTGGGACAGCAAACTGATTATACTTCGGGCAGTCTATAGTTAGTTAGGTACTAGCTTCTTTATACTTTTCTGTCAGGCAGAGTTTAGAAATATAAAGGGATTCTGCTGTGATTTTATGTTAATTTGCAGACTTAACTACCAAAGTCAGACTAAGAAAGAAAGATGGGGGATGGGAATGAGGGAAATAGTTTATAACCTGAAAAACCTTAATATTTATCATTCTGAGTGTTTCTCTGCCAAGTAAGATCCAGCCACATTCATTGTATACACCATCAGTTTCAGTGAATGTACACTTCAAAAATCAAGAGTTAGAAGTTTTTTTTTTTTTTTTTTTAAGATACTGTATCGGGGCTGGAGAGATGGGCTCAGTGGTTAAGAGCAGTGGATATTCTTCCAAAGGACCCTGGTTCAAATCCCAGCACCCACATAGCAGTTCACAGCTGTTTGTAATTGCCAGGCGTGGTGGCGCTCGCCTTTAATCCCAGCACTTGGGAGGCAGAGGCAGGCGATCTTTGTGAGTTCGAGGCCAGCCTGGTCTACAAAGTGAGTCCAGGACAGCCAAGGATACACAGAGAAACTCTGTCTCGAAAAACCAAAAAAAAAAAAAAAAAAAAGAATGCATTTTTGCTTATGGGCTTATCAGGGAAAATTAAGAACAAAGGGACAGAAATTACATTTTGTCCCTTCCTTGGAAAAGTAACTGCTGAAGCTAGTGTGTTCAGTGTAGTTACAAAACCACAAGGAAGTAAAAAAGATTGTGGGTAGAGGGTATCCTTCTAAATGTCTCTAAGGTGTGGATCAAGGCTTTTGGGAAGCTCTGGTGGGTATTCATCTTAATCAGGTACCCTTTTCATCCTCATAGTAGAGTCACAATGATTCTAGATTTTGTGCATTCAAGAAAGGAGAAATCTTTTCTTTTGTGTGTGTATAATGTCTTTCTTTTTGGCTAAGCTATCAAATTATGTTGGATAATGTTTTACTGTCCTTTCTACCTCTAAAAGAATATAACTGAATAACAGTTGATTACTTTTTGGCTGAAAATAATATTTAGTGGCCGCTGAAGTACAATGACTGTAAATTTTTACATCTTCCACATTATCTTACATAGTTAAGTGAGGCTTTGTCCTCTCAAGTGCACCTAATGAACTTTGTAGTTTGAAAGAGCAGATAATAGAAAAATAAGTGGCATACTCACCAAGCTACACGACTTCGGAAGGGAGGCTGCATCTCTGCACTGAAGCAGCAACATGTTTTCACCAAAACTCTCATAAGCCTTTTGGGAAAAGTAAGGGTTTTTGCATAAGAAGAAACTCAAATTTGGAAAGAGAGCAAATAAATGAAACGAATAGCAAAGCATGACCTCTAAGGGTAGCCCATGTCATGCTAATCTTTTTATTCAACCATACCCTTATGAGAGGGCCCTCAAAATCGAGCTTGGTCTTCCGTGCTTTAAGATTAGGACGAGAGCTAAATCAGAGAGAAAATGAGATAAGCATAGAACTTTGAGATACTTCCAGTCCATTGTTGACAAAACTTCTTTATGGGAAAATGTGCAAAGGTACAGTGTTAAAGGAGGTCAGAGTAGTTTGGAAGAAAGCCTATAAGAGAAACAAACACCAAATAAACTAAGGAGTTGAAACTTTTATCAGAAGATTAGTCTACAAAAGTGATTTAGAAATATCATGGGACAGGATAGGAAAGTTAACAAACATCTATAAACAAGGCCATTATTTGGCACTATATAATATATGTTATAATCTTTGATACTCACCCAATGCCACCTAGAAGCTGCACTATATAAAAAGTAAACCTGAACCTTGTTAACCTGTCTTTGAAATATGTCCTTAATAGTCTGTGGTAGAAATGACTACAAACTGCTGAAGCCAGAGAGAGCCAAGGAGCAAGACACATTTATTTCTTAATAATAAAACAAAAATTCAAGAAAGTGTCATGTTCAGTACCCAAAAGACTTAACATAAAAAGATCCCTCCTTGTTGGGAGGCTTGATAGCAGGATCACATTTAAGCACTGTTGTAGACATGCATAGCCAATCAGCTTTGAGGAAAATAGATTTGCCATCACAAGAGTTTAAAGTAAAAAAAAAATCCAGTGCAAAATTTACAATGTGTTATTATAGAAGCTGTGGAATGAAGTCTCTTATTATCTATAATAACAGCTCAGAAAAACAAGCTTACAGCAGTAAGATTTAGAAGGTGCTTTCCTTGTGAATTTGGGCTTTGAAGTATAGAAAGTTCATTTATCCAAATATATTTTGGGAACAAAAGTTACTGTTAGCTATATGCTACAGACATAAATCACTATTCACCATCAAAAGGTTTTGGAATAATATAGATCTTGATATGTGATTAATATGTAATTAAACTGGAATGTTATATCTATAACAAACGCAGTTATTTGATATGTATTATATAAAAGTTTAAGGTATAGTTCCTTTTAAAAAATGAGATGTAGATTAGTCGTTGGGGATTTAGCATTTTAGAAGAGCTGGCCAAATGGCAAATAACTCTCAGATGCTTTTAAAGGTATAACTTTGGAAAAACTTGTAGGCGGGAAATTCACTTGGAGTTGTGATTATTATTTTTCTGCAACCCAACTTTTCATAATAAACACTTTACTTCTATGAAAACCAATTTCACTTTTTACTGATGAGCAAGCTTTGAATCCTAGATTGACCTGGCCTTTTTATGTCTTCCTGATAGAAGATGCTTGTTATAGTGTACTTACTTAGTTTAATGCTGGCATTTAAAAACTGAGGACTGTTTGCTGCCAAAAGCTTTGTCCTACTTCCTGTCTCTGTCCATCCAGTGGTTGCACATGTACTGTTTTTCCAAGGCATGGGAAGTGCAATGCCTCTTCTTGGGCCACACAACACTGCAGTTCTCAGGAACCCTGTTTCTAAAGTTTAATGCTAAAAAGAGCAAAACAGTGTTAGAATAATAGTCTTTAAGTAAATTAGAAATGTTTCAGTCTGTATCTATGCAAGCTTTCCAAAAGTGTATCTGATAAAGGCAGCCAGCAAAGTGTCAGAGTGGCTTTTTCTGATTCTATAGCAATTGAGTAGCAAATATAACACCATGTTTACATTCACATGAATTTGCAAGAAGTAGTCACTTAGGGGCAGTGACTATGGAGTGTGACTCATAGTATTGATTCCTGAGCTATGCATGTGATTCCCACAGAATCTGGATACTTTATTTTAGCCTTAGCAGATAGGCTACTGGGAATTGTCACCAAACTCCACTCTTGATTGGTTTCTCAATTTACCCTACTTTCCTCCAGCCTTTGAGGATGTGTCCTATTTTAGGAGAGGGATCCTATGTACACATAAATGCATGGATTCTGAACCCAGGCTGAGAAGTCTTGCTTTTTATAAATGCTTTGGTTACTATGTGTTGCTGCTAAATTAACCACTGTTTGCTTTGTTTATGTTAGTTCTCTGTGCTACAATGTTGGGCGTTGATCATGAAAATCCATAGTTCTTTTGGGTGAATTAGCTCTAAGTAGGCTTGGATTAGAGTATGAAAAATAACTTATTCTTTTTTTTTCTTCAAAACACCTCTCCCATAAGAAGCCCAAAGATGTGCTTAACTATAGAAAATATTTTGGAACCCAGCTGTGCCTCTTCTCCATTTACTTCATTCATTACTAATTATTTTATAATTCTTTTTTCTCTCCAAACAATTATAACTGTCTGTGAACATATTTTATAATGTCAATTAAATTTTTTATGTGTATCTGTTTCTTATTTTTATTACCCAGGATTATATTCTCATTCAAAAACAAGGTTTCTTAATCTGGAAGCAGAATTTGTGCCTTTGTGTTTAAATGCCCTCTTTCCCCACCCTCCAACACAAAGAGAACAGATATCCTTCTCTTTGCCTCTGTTTGTTCAAATCCTCTAGGTTGGTTTGTTTGTTGGAGACAGGGTCTCACTATATATCCCTGGCTGTCCTGGAACTCAATATATACAGCAGGCTGGCCTCAAACTCACCAAGATCTACCTGCCTTTGCCTCCCAAGTGCTAGCTTTAAAGTTATGTGTTACCATGCCCCACTGATCTAGGTTTTAAATTACTAGGAGCAGTAGTCTTTGGTTTCTTACACTTTGATATGGTGAAAAACAGATTTTGAGTTACCATATTGAAGTTTAAACCTACTATTAGAAATTAGTCTGTTTGCTTTTGTGTTGAGTAAAATGGGGGTAATATTAAATAGCTCCTAAGTTTCTTTTAAAGAACAAACGAAATAATATTCAGTGCAATTAGTACAATGCCTGACTTGTCAATACTTCAAGGCACTTTTGTGGATGTATGTTAACTTTTAATGATTTACTAATGACTTCAGAGTGATGAAGTTATAGTTTTCAAGTAGACTGTTTCTGGAGTATAGCTATCAAGTTGAGCTTCTGTGGCTTGTTTTAAAAGGTAGAGTGTGCAGATCACTAAATGAAGCATTTGGTACTCCATCATGGTGTCAAGTAATGTTTAAGTATCCACCATGGTGGTTTCTCTTCAGAGCTAAATGTAAAACATCCTTGTAATAGGAAGAAGAATTAAGAAAGAAGGAAGAAGAAAAAAAGGATAGTTTTTTCTAGATCCCTCACAGATCAAGTGGTGAGCAGTGCTCTATGTCACAAGCCATTATAACATCCTCATGCAAAGCCCTGGCTTAGGTGCCCACCATTATTCACAGTGTCTTAGGATGGGAAATTCCCCTGGTATTAGGTTCAAATTCTGGCTTCTATAGTTTTCATGTTTTAAAGTCTTGGTCAAGTTACTTAATCTTTTTAAGCCTCAGTGTCCTCATTTGTAAAATGAGGGATAGTAAATTATAAGTAGTTTTCCTGAGAGTTTGAGATAAATTTTAATTCCCAGTGTAAGTAAATACTATATGTAAATAAATGTTACATTATTATCAGTATTAGTATATTATAGGGTTCTCAATAGTTGCTTTATTACCAACAACTTACACATTTCTTAAAACTTTTTGAGTAATATATCACTTTACTGTGATTACTTCTTTATCAAAAAACAAAACAAAACAAAAAGCAACATCCAGGCACGCCACTGCACATCTGTTATACTAATGAGGATGGTGTAGAAGGAATATTATGAGTTTGAAGTCAGACTTGGTTAGACAGTGAAATTCTATTTCAACAAACAAATATATAAATAGAATAAACCACCACTACCACTGTCACAACCAGAAACTGTAAAAAGAACAGCCAAGGATCTGTATGGCATTTCAGATTTTATCCTATTTAAATTCAGCATCTGGTTCACAAGGAGGACATGGCCCAGGGCAAACAGGAGTAACTGCTGGAAGGTAGTTATTTATTTTTGACCGCCCTCAAAGGTAGTAGTTACATTGTAGAGCTCTGAGCAATCAGCTGTCTTATGTATATATATTCACAATCAGCTTTAGGAAGATCAGTGTGTTTGCCATATTCTCTTTCTGTCCTAAGGAGACAATGTAACCCAATGCCGAAGGTCATAGGACATGGGATGGGACGTGCTGAGTTCAGAAAGCAGCACTTGACTCAGTGAGTGTCCCACCAGGATTGGGTATTTTTTACTTCTTACAGTTCATATGAGTGGTTATAATACCATCTCATTATGGAAATAATATACTTGATCACTTTTCCATACTTTTGTTGCAGTTTATTTACTCATTTTGTATAAAAATCTGTGCCATTGTGTTTCCCATTCACCCCAAATATCAGGAAACTAGAGTTGTATTTGATGCTTGGATGAACAGTGGCTACAGGGCATGTGAGTTCAAATTAGTAAAACTTAAAGATATTTCTTTAAGAAAAAGAACAGAAATCTATGTAAGAAACTAAATATATGTTTTTAGTAATATATTTTTATTTTGAATATGTGTTTTGATAAGAAAAAACTGTAGCAAATTTTAAGGAGGTGACAAGTAGTACAAATACCATAAAATGCAGAACCCCCCCCACTTTTTCTCATGTCTGTAATGGCATGTTATCTGGACACTTGCACCTCATTCCCTTTTTACTGCTCGTGTTTCGAGTGTCGGCTCGCTGTGTCTTTGGGTCACATCCCAGGGGAGTAGGTATTGAGAGTCAGGCAGAAGAAGGAGCATCCCTAGAAGACTTCTCTGCATGAAGATGGCCAGCAGTGATTGAGCTTTGTACTGTGGGTAGCTGAAAAATCACAAAAGTATGCTTTATTAAACCCAAACTACATGTCCCCCAGCTTAGCTTCCTCAAAATGCCCATGGCCACTGAGTACTGTTTCACTCTAGAAGAATCACAAGGGAACATAGAGTGGAAAAAAAAACTGTCTTAACTAATTGTGGGGAAATTTTATGATATTCTCATGACTGCCTTCAAATTCTATTAGACTCACTTCCATTGGTAACTCTGACCTGTCTAATAAATGTTTTTTTTTTTTTTTTGGGAGTAGAAATGTAAAACTTTTCATTGAAAACAGAAAGTAGTGCCACTAAATGTCCCTAAATGCTCTTCTCTCACAGTACAAGCAGTTTGGGATGCATAAGAACACTATCTTTCAATACTGTGTGTTAGGCACTGCTTAGTGCCTTACACAACTTATTTAGTATTCATAAAACACTGCCAAATATGCACTGTGATTCACCACCAACATGTTAGTGTTGAAAATGCAAAAATCTAAATGAAGTTAAACAGCTTGCCCAAGGCTAAGTACCAGACTAGGGATTTGGATCAGATCTGATTGCACTTAAACTTTCATTGTTTCTCTCTCTCTCTCTCTCTCTCTCTCTGTCTCTCTCTCTCTCTCTCTCTCTGTCTCTCTCTCTCTCTCTCTCTCTCTCTCTCTCTGTGTGTGTGTGTATCAAATATACACAGACAGTATGTATGGTTTTATGAGTGGCGTCAGGATACAAGCTCCAGTGTTGTGTAAAGATTTCAAGATAAAAATGAAGTGGGCTGTGAACTTACATAAAATGAGTTTGTAAAATCTCAGTTCCAAATACTAACATGAATTAAGAATGTTTAAAATCCCAATGCAAATGAACAAGTAAAAAGCTTTGCTTTTCTTCAGTGCAGAATACTGTACTCTCAATATTGGGGTATGTTCTGTGCCAGGCAAGACAAATCAACTTCTAAATGAACAGTTAGAACAGACTAGATGATTGAGTAGGTCAAAGCTCATTTAGTCTTTTACATCATTTCTTCCCAGACAACACCTAATCACTTTTTTTTTTTTTCAAAAATGTTACGTTCTAGGTCACATACTTTCCAAGTTCCCTTCCATACACAAGGACCATTTACTTACAAACCGTTTCTGGATTTTGTACTATACTAGTGTCCATTAAAATTCATTGATCCATTCACAGAGAATAGCTATAATAAATCTACCTTCACTAAGGTATGTTTAACTCCAAGATTTTATAGATAATACATACTGTACCTTCCAAACAACTGAGCAGTAAGTAGAAGCTGGGGTTCTGTATGTTTCAGATACACACAGGTCAGAATACACAGGGAAAGGATCTTCTCTGAGAACTGTCAGCCTGCATTTCTTTCTTGCTCTGGAACCTTCATCCTAGGCCTATGCACATGCAGACACAAGGAACAGTACTAGAGTTAGGAACTTCAAGTGCCACTGGCAAGGGTCTTCCATTTCTGGACACATCTTGGTTCTTCCTTCCTCTGATGATAAGATTGTTCTGAGGTTCAGAATTGCACTAGCAATTCAACAACTGTTCATCTACAAGACACACAGGGACACAATACAATAGAAAGATCAAAGGGTAAGTCACTGGAAAAAGATCCAGACTTTAAAAAAGTGAGCATTTTTCTTTGGGTGTGTTTTTTCATTTATTATGTGTATGTGTCTGTATAAGTGTATGCCACATGTGTGTGTGTGTGTGTGTGTGCACTGGAGGAAGCCAGAAAGGGTGTGAGATCTGCAGCACTAGTGTTGAGTGTTGGAGCCACACTGGGGTCTTTTGGAAGCAGCCAACACTATAACCGCTGAGCGGCCTCTTCAGCTGCATCCTTTGGTAGGATTTTTTTTTTTTTGGTTTTTCGAGACAGGGTTTCTCTGTGTAGCCCTGGCTGTCCTGGACTCACTTTGTAGACCAGGCTGGCCTCGAACTCGCAAAGATCCGCCTGCCTCTGCCTCCCAAGTGCTGGGATTAAAGGCGTGCGCCACCACTGCCCGGCTCCTTTGATAGGATTTTTAAGAAAAGATTTTTACCATAATCTTTCCTTTACTGTAAGACTTTCTGAAGATAGGAAGTGATTTAAAAGACAGTGTATACTTCTAGTTTTTATGGAACTTGTTTCTAAATAAGTAGAAGACTCTACCACGAAGAAAGACAAAAATTGACAAAACAGAACTTGGAGTCTTATAGAATCATGTCCTTATTCCTCTAGTTCCATATGCCTAAAGTCTTGGGTAGTCCTTAGCTCCTTTCTTCATTCTTGGGTGACCCTGTCAGCTCTATTGTGAAGACAGACACAGAATGAGATCACTTTACACATCTCCAGCCCCTGTGGCCCAAGAGAATTGCATTATGGTTACCCATGTTTCTTTAGCATCTTTTCACATCAGCAGCTAATGGTACTCTAAAAGAGTAAGTGGGACCATAGCTCTCTTCCAGTGGCTCCTCCATCACCACAGACTTGAAGCCAGCTCTTGTAGTTGCCACAGGGCCTCATGTGTTCTGATCCTATCCCGCTGGTCTCCAGCCCTAAATCAGGTTCCTTCTCTGCTCTGCCACACAGGCCTCACTGCTTTATATTGATCACACCAGATTTGCTTTTGTCCTAAGACATTCAGTCCTTCCTGTGAGTGCTCCCTCGCCACCCACCCTTCCTATCTCTCTTGTTGTACTAGTTTTGCTATCTTACTGATCACACCAGCTCACAAATATTTTCTAATTTAAACTTTGTTGTCTTTTTACCACAATGTAAGCTCCATAGAGGCAGGAAATTTTGCTTGTCATGCTCATCATTGTATATTTTGCACCTGGAACATAGTAGGTGATCAACAAATATGTGTGCATTTAGGTAAAACATGGTAATCAAATTTTCTTATTGAATAGATAAAGGAACTGAGGTTTGGAAAGATGAATTTATATGTATATATATTTTAGACAGGATCTCACTATGTAATCATTGCTAGCCTGAAGCTCACTATGTAGCCCAGGCTGGTCCCAAACTCACAGAGGTCACCCTGTTTCTGCCTCCTGAGTTCTGGGTTTAAAGGTATGTGCCACCATATTCTGGGTGAGTTGATTTTCCATGGTATCTACAGTTGGTTAGAGTTAGATTTGAGGGTGTTACTTATCAGGGTGTTAGCCATTTTCCACATGAAGTATTTTGTTTTGAGCTAATCTTAACAATCGATGTTATATTCCACATTGGAGTCTCATAATACCAAATAATAGTAGTGGGAGAAGAAAAGAAGAAAAGAGAACAAGAGATAGAGATAAAACAAATGATAACAAAAATCTCTGTCTCTCTCTCACATACACACACACACACACACACACACACACACACACACACACACACTATGAGTCATGGATAGTGGGTCCTATCGATAAAGACACCCAGGATACAGGATACAGGAGGACTTGGAGGAACTGGGTTGGAAGTGACCTGAAGCCCTCTTCCATGAAGATTGACTCTCATAGTATCTGAAGGTGCAGTGTAATCTGCTAAGGGAAAAGGACAGTCAGTAGTCCTATACAGATATAAAGTTTGTAGTACACAATGACTGACCTCATAAGATATCTCCTATGGTGCAATAGAAGCACTGATATCTTGGAGGTAGTAAACGGCTGTTTTATTCGACTAAAGGCTTGTTCAATAGGAAGAAATTCTTACTTACTACTGTAGACCTAGCCAACTACCCATGGCTGAAGAAGTCATAGACTATAGAGGAGAATCAGCTACTGCCACTTTCTGAGACTAGTAAAATTCTAACTACATTCTAAATACTTATCCTTATACTCACAGATAAGTGTAGCTCTTATCCCTCATCAAAGAAGCTTCCTTTTTTTGGCAGCAGATAGAGGCAGATCCACAGCCATTCAAAATGCAGAGAATCAGTGTCTGTAGGGTACCCAGTCCCAACTGGGACATCTACAACACAACCCCCACACTTAAGGCTCAGGGAGCATCACGGAAGAGGATTAGAAAGATTGTAAGAGCCAGAGGACCAGGATGACTATTATAGGACATATCTTCTAGACATGACAGGGAAAATGTACCCATGAAATTGGGCAGCAATATAGTTGCCCACACAAGACTTTCAAAATAACCTCACTAGCTGACATGCAATAATGGAGGGGGAGATCTTGCACAGTCCCACCACGATGTGAAGCAATGGCTACTGAGAGAGGGAGAATCCATTTTCTCCAGGGATTAGCCTCCTGATAGTTTATCTAATTTTAATCCCAAGTAGTCAGCCTTAAACACATGTTCATAACAGCAACACTAAATGGATTTGGTAAGTTTGTGTGTATGTAACAATAAGTATAGAGGAGGAGGTCACAAATTTTAGACAGAGTAGAGTGGGGACATGGGAGTTATTAGAGGTAGAAAGAAGGGTGAAATGATGTAAATACAGTACTCATATGAAGTTCACAAAATATTTTTTAAAAAGACAAGAAAGAAGACACAGACATAGGAGATGGTCCTAACTGGGTTCATGTTTCGCTATTGCCATCCCATGCTTCATGTGTCTGATTACTTTCCCCCATTCCATGTGTGATTATATAATCTCCATGGTGTTCCTCCAGGAGGTATAGGACACAGTGCAGACATCTTAGGTGGATATACAAGTCAGTATCACCTTCTCCTGTTTTACCAGCACACCACCATGCAGTTTCCCTGGACATCTTCACATGTATGTATGTCATGGTGTTCTCTCCCTTTCAGGGTTCTTCAGATCTTTCTACATATTTGTCTGTCTGTATGAGCGGTTTATGAACTTACAACTTCCCTTATAATTCTTCTACTTAGAAAAATTCTTCCTAATTCCAAGGGCCAACCTAAAAATTCTCTTCACTGTGAAACTTTCCCTCTTTCCTGGCAGAGCTCTTCTGTCTGTCCTCTGTGTGTCCTTAGGCATTATGTCCTAATCTTGTTGGTAACATAGCATTCGTTTTCTCTAGTGGCTGCAGAGTGTTTAGGCTTGGTTGGTGTGGAAAATGTCCTAGCTGAACAAAGGTAGCTCACCCACATCAGCATAACTGAATTTTCTTCCTATGGTAGGTGACTATGGAAGCATGAAGTAGGGGATTGTGTGCGCATAGACAGACCTACAGAACATAGTTAGGCTAGTGGTGGCATAAACTTCTTTCTGTGAGAACAGACCGTGAATTTTAATTTAAGTTACAGCCTTAATTAAGTCAGTGTGCACTGGTAGGTTTTACTAGCTGTGTTCCCCCACCCCCCCAATCCCTTTGTGAGGAGCAGTAACAGTACCTCATCATCCATAGACATTCTTCTATTCTGTCTGCTGGGAATCTAGGCTCGTTTCATGTCTGGAGAAAGCCATTAGAAATGATGTCTGAAATGTGCTAGACATGTTAACTCCACGGTTGATCTTTTTAATGTTAGTTTTCCCACAGTATATCTTTAACACCCATCATTGCTGGCTTGTGAATAAATTAGAACGTAGATGCCCTGCACCATGGAAAGCCACAGTTATTTCCTTCACTGTGCTCGCTGCAGCTTATCTTTAAGTCATTTTCAAACTGGTTGTTAGATGAGTGTCTGGGTAGAAAGCTGCTGAGCCGGGGGGAAAGATGGACGTTCAGAGAGAGTGAGCTGAAAGCATCAGCACACGCATTATGGCAAACAGCTTTATAATGATCATTTCTCAGAAGAGAATTTTTTGTTTCTAATGTCCAGCTGCTGTTGCTGCTTCTGTCTTCCCCAT
Organism: Lophiomys imhausi; assembly: GCA_907164525.1. NCBI lineage: Eukaryota > Metazoa > Chordata > Mammalia > Rodentia > Muridae > Lophiomys > Lophiomys imhausi. Next base: position 3,522,106 of record CAJQZJ010031994.1, on the reverse strand, counting down.
CTCTGATGTTTATGGAAGGTAGCAACCATCTAACCTTCTGGTTTGGTCTCCCTTTACCAAATGGAACCCTGTCTGTCTGTTGATGCCATTGGACTGGCTGCCATGTTGTCTATAGGATGCAACCTTTTAGTGAAAAACAGTTTTGGTTTTTATGAGGCAAGGCGTTGCTGTAGTCCAGGGTGGGTTTGTATCTGCAACAGCCCTCCCTCCTCAGCCTTCTGGGTGGTGCATTACAGGTGTGAACTGCCATTCGCGCTTAGTGCTGAGTGGTTTTGAAACAAAGGGGAACACATTTGAAGTTCATAGCTTTTGTGTTTTTCAGACTTGTTTCATGAAGAGAATACTCTAACTTATAGTGAAATGTAAGCACTTAGTCTAGGTCAGTTTGAATGTTTCATCTCATGTATACCATATACTGGTGGGTATTTAAGCATTTATATCAACATTTCTTAATCTTAGATACAAGAGACATCAGAGAGCAATCAGTGAAATTGCAGACAGAATCTTATGTCTTCTTTCCATTTAGTTTTTGAGAAAGGTTGTTCACAATTTCCATTAGCATCTCAAGAAAATATATGCTTAAATACTGTGTGGAACCTGTGTGGGTTAGCACTCACTAGAATGCTGCCTCTCGAAGCAACTAAGACATGAAAGAGGATGTCTTTCTTTGAGCATTGATTTCTTCACCCATAAAAGACTAGGTGGGATTAAATATTTTCTCCAAGATGATTCAAGTTTGTGATAACCAGTTCTACTTATTTGCTATATTTTTCTTTTCTATAAACACTTAAAAAACAAAACTTAAAAGATGCCTCTTTAAAAAAAAAGATGCCTCTTTTTTCCATCTGTAAATGAAAAAACAATGCCACCTTATAATTAAACAATGCTATTTATATATTATACAAAATATGTTTTATAAATTATATAAATGAATATATATAAATAATACATTATTTATATATTATATAAAAAAATCACCACTTTATGCCAGTGGTGTGCTACACCAGGCACTTGAGTATACTGAGATATTATACAGTGTACTGTATATGTAATCAGAATTACACCTCAGTATAGTGAGATATTATGCTAATGAGATATTATGTTTACCAGTTGGAATTCATTCTTCCTTTTCCCCAGAAGATACTAGAAAATACTCTTTATTGAAGGTGCTAGAAATGAGCTCTGTGGTTCTTTTCTCCATTGAGCAAATGTAACGAAAGTGGCTGCTTTGAATGCTCAGTGGGAAAAATAACTATTAGGAACAGCAGATAGGCAGCAGAGTTTCTCAGAGACACAGAAGATGCTCTGACCACAATAAGCTATAATATGTGATGCTGATAGGGATATCCTGTGATGATCCTAGGTGGTCATAGAGCTCTAGCAAAAAAGTAGATGGATATTTTGGTAAGTTGTTGCTTCTTATAAAAACTGTAGGATTAACATCCCTTTCTAGGGTCTAGCCGGATAAGTGTAGTTCTCACCCCTCCTCAAGGAAACTTCTCTTTGCAACAGAGTGGGTCTATTACAGAAAATCACAACTGGTCAAAATGGAGAGTTGTGGCACCTAGTCCCAGCTGATACATCCACAATACAACCGCTGCAGCTAAGGCTCAGGGCTTATTGCAGAAATGGGCAGAAAGATGGTAAGATCCATGGTAACAGGGAGCTTGTGATAAGATGAGTCTTACAGAAATGTTAGGAGCTATGCCCAGGAAGTCTCACCCAGATGGCTGCCTAAACATGTCCTGAAGAAAGATGATATCAGTTGACATGCTAAAGTGAATGGGGGAAAGCTCATGAGAGTTCAGCCATAGCCATAGAACTACGGGCAGCTAGGGAGTGCTGACAGGGGAAGAAATAGTCTCCCCTGGGGAAGAGCACACCAAGTGGTTATCCATACCAAATGGTCAGCCTGCAAACATGTACATAACATGTAACATTATGTGGATGGGGCGAGTTGTAGTTATGTATTTAGGAACACACACACATAACAACAATTAGAGAAAAAGAGGCCATGCATTTGAAAGAGAGCAAGAGAGTACATGGGAACATGGGAGGCATTAGAGGAAGGAAATGATGTAATTATGTCATAATCTCAAAAAAATTTAAAAAAAATTAAATAATTCTAGGATCCTTGGGCCTAGCTCAACTTATCATAGTGGGATTCATGGTTTCTTATTTTAGTTCCTAGACCTAGAGTCTTCTAGTTAGGGTGATACCAGAACCCTATTGGGAATGATCTTGCAATGTGGGCATGTGTATATCACTGAAGTTTCCTTAAGCTTTCAGTGAAAGTACTTGAAGCATTTTAGTCGGGAGACTGTATTGGGTGTTGTGAATGAAGAAAGATATCCAGACTTCCAACTTCTGAGGGGCCATGATAGAATCTGAAAATCACTGGTAGTTACTAATCGTTACTTCTAGAAGTCAGATGAATGGTGGGATCTTGTTCCACATCTGTCAACAGCAGGTCCAATGGATCTATCACACAATTACTTCCTTAGCCTCATAGAATATACTATTAACTTAATAATATAATATTAATGTATTAATTAATATGCTTACTCACGAATAGGATCTTTCCATGCTTCCTACATCAGCCATGTGAGACCTGATTGTCAGCTAGGAGAAAACTTCTGGAAAAGCATTTCTTCATCATTCCTGACAAAACTGTGGCTTCTTGTAGAGGATATTAAAGAGATTGGGTTTAATCTCTTAAAAGGGTGCCCCATCATCTCTGCATTTAACTCACCTGCTTGGGTTTTGCAAGAGCACAATGTGTCATGAAGTTTTAAAGCGTTCTATTCTGAACTCATTCAAGTAGTGTTACAAGTTCATATTTTTTTCCAGTGTGGATTTTGATATGCAGTTATTGATCTGGCAAACACTTTCTATTCCATTCAGTTGAATGGAATTGCTCTTGCAATTTGATTTTAAAATACAAGAACAGGCTGGAGAGATGGCTCAGCAGTTAAGGGCACTGTATCGGGTGTTGTGAGTGAAGAGAGATATCCAGACTTCTGACTTCTGAGGGGCCATGAAAGAATCTGGAAATCACTGGTAGTTACTAATCGATACTTCTAGAAGTCAGATGGATGGTGGGATCTTCCAGAGGTCCTGAGTTTAATTCCTAGCAACCACATGGTGGCTCACAACCATCTAATAATGAGATCTGATGCCCTCTTCTGGCATACAGGTGTACATTCAGATAAAGCACTCATACACATTAAATAAATAAAATCTTAAAAAGAAATGCAAGAACAGCCAGATAGTGGTAAGACATGCCTTTAATCTCAGTATTTGGGAGGCTGAGGCAGGCAGATCTCTGAGTTCAAAGCCAGCCTGGTCTACAGAGCAAGTTCCAGGACATCCAGAGCTACATAGAGAAACACTGTTTTATGACTGCTGAACTGGGACGGGGGACTGTTATGTAGGGACACTCCACTCCAGAGGAGTGGGATGGAAGGGATAGGGGGTAGAAGGTGGGAGGGCAGGACTGGGGGGGGGTGGAAAGGGTACTGTGATGGAGATGTAACCTGAAGTACTAAATAAACATAAAAAGAAATGTTTAGCTTAGTGATCCATCACATTGTAATAGTCTTTATCTGTCTCTGTGAAAAATTCTTTTGAGTATGAGGCAATTTTTCTTTTGATATAGAGAGCTTTTTCTCAGAGTATAAGAATTGTAATCAGGACAATAAAGTGTGTGTAGGGGCAAAAACAAAATAAAACAAAACAAAACAACAAAAAGGAAGAGCAATGTTAGTTTGAGATTTACCCTGGGACTAGATAAACTGCTCTGCAGTCTGTCATAATATAGTCCTGAGAGTCCCTGGTTACTTATATCATGTAAGACATTGTGACTTCCCCAAGACATTGAAGCAAGTGTTACAGTGTACAATTAACATGAAGTGGCAAACTTCAGGTATCACTATGTAACTCTGCAGAAGTTAATGGGACAATCACATTTCCAAGGATCTAGTACTCTGAGACATGTTGGGATAGCTGAGAGTGTCAGCAAGCTGTTGTCTCTTATGCTACCTTTAGGAAGAAAGAAGCTCAGCGTCACCTGAACTCTGGGTTGCCAACAGCATAACACATATTGTGTATCTCAGAAAGCTAAGCATTTGGAGCGGAATTTAGAGAACAAAAGGGTCTCTATAAAGTAAGTTCTCTTATCACATGGATACTGGGATACAGAACACTTCAATATATTAGAAGTATCTAGAGCAATATAGGATCTGTCACCAGTCTTGGCAGGAAAATAACAGTATATAACCTCAGGTATTTCTTTGTGAACAGTAATTACTTCCTTGCTACTTGGTACTGACAGAGACCAAGTGGTTTCCTGTGGGTGGTTAAGTGATCATGTCATTTGAGTTCCCATATTGGACTATGTGGTGTATGTATTCATTGAACTATAAAACAGGACACAAACAACAGTTGAAGTGGAAAATATGGCAGCAGGTCTGGAGGACACAGGTAAATTGCAGAAGCAAGAGGCTCAGGTTTCCACATTCTTACTATTTTTTTTTTTAACTTTGAGAGCTTTCCATCCATCTACAGGTCTGCCATCACAAGGAGTTCCATGTCACAATAGCCAGATATTCGGGTTTCCTTTAGGCAGTACTAGTTTAATTGTCAGTGGCACTCCCTTTCATTGTGAAATATATCCCAAGTCAGAGGAGTCAATTATGTGGCTATTTTGCTTGTGAGCAGCTTATGGAGAGGAGAGTGTGTTCATGGGTTTCTGCATGATGTTTTGGTGTCAGCTGGAAGCGGACAGCCAGGGAGTTGTACTCATTTAAATGATGTGTCTGGGTGTTTATTTTGTGTGGCAAGGGAGATGATCTGATATTCAGGATTATATTGAGACAGGAAAGTCCAGATTTGTCTCCTGATCAGGAATTTAGAAAGCATAACATTGAAAGATTAGTGGTGAGGTGAGTCTAGAAGAAAGGTCTATGGGTAGACGTGTCAGGATGGGATGTAGTTGAGGCTTCTCATGTAAATGTCTAGTAGAGAGAAATCACAGTGATGAAACTCAATAATAAAGATGGCCTGCCCTTCAAGTGACATTTAGCCTCTTTCTGTGGGTATTTTATTGTTCGTACCATGTCAGTGTTTGAAATTACTATGTGGAAGGGATAAAGGGCATTCAAGTGCTCAACAACATATCTTTCCTCATGAAAAATTGATTTATATATTACCACTATTAAGCACCTAGCACACTGGAGCAGTATGAGCATCATGGGTTCCAGCTTTGAACCCATGACCTGATGTTTACACTATACATGGTCTCCAAGTACTATAAATTACAAAGAAGGAGCAGCAGGGCTGTGTGTCCAGTGTGGATGGAAAAGCAAAAACCTATCAGATGGTGGGAATAATTCCATCCTTCGGCTGTTACTACTGTTACTGTTTTGCTGAGTTCTTGCTATCAGATGAGTCAGTTGGAAAAGATGAAAAGGTTGTGATTTAGCAATTCACCTGTGTGTTAGCTCATTCCTGATGTTAATCCTGTGATGTAGGTAGCAGCACCACTACAAGAAGCAAGAACAGACATAGAGATTACATTTTACATGTAATGCTTCACAATTTTAAAGGGATGATGTCAAGAATGGAATTCAGATGTAATTATGTCTTTTCATGCTTCTTTTAGAGCCATTGCAATGGTAAGGTATGTTTCAATGAGTATCTGCTAGCCACCATGGACATCACTCTCCATCCCTTGTACCTTTGCCAGTCACTGAGAAGGTAAACTTAATTTTATCTTATCTTTCCCACCCTAGTCTATGAAGTTTGGGAGAACAGAGCCCTGGCTGAAGAGGGAATGGCAGTAAGTTGTTGTTGCAATATGCTCCTTAACATTTCTGAAGTGTTTTAGGTTGGGAAACATCTCAGGTTCTTTTTTCTTTGATCATATCCTAAACCATTCATCAAAGAGTGGGGCAGAGTTTAATTTTATAGGGTCTAAAGCCTGGGCTGGGAAACTCAGGGCAATTGGAAAGAGAGGAGCAGGAGGCTCATTTTCAGTGATGCGCAGAACTGGATTCACAATTTCTTAATTTAGGCAGACTGCTCTGATGGATACACAGCTAGTCCTGGTTGTAAGCATGTGTTGCTTTCTATATCTCACTTTCCCATACTGTATCTTTTCTGCATGACTCTGTGTCTTTTCCTCTTGGAGGCCGCATTCTGCAAACCTTTATGTTACTTCATATTACTTAGGAAACATGTGTGGTCCTTCGTTGCTCCTCTTATGTCCCTTAGGTTGGACTAGAAGCCTCATTCTCTCTAATTAAAAAAATACATTTTTTTTGTGTGTGTGCATATGTGTGCGTGTGTGTGTGCACGTGTTTGTGCACATGTGCCATGGTACACACGTGGAAGTCAGAGGATGACTTTCAGGAGTCAGTTCTCTTCTTCCACTATGTGAGTCCCTGGGGATCAAAGTCAGGTCGTCAGGCCTGGTGGTAAGTGTCTTTGGTTGCTGAGCCACCTGGCTGGCCCCCAGAAGCATCTTCTTATGGTACTAGGGCTTGCTTGGTCTTTTCATGGAACTTTTCTAATGTCTAGTAGGCCTGAGTATATTTTTATTTTTTTTGCAATATTGTGAGATAATGTATGTGCAGTAATTGAGCTGGCTTTCGACTGGCTGTTTTGTTATTACTGTGACATCTGTCAGTTGTGTCCAGTTCTAGTCTTTGAAGGATGGGACCATAAACCTAATGCCTTCTACAGTGCTTACACTTATGTAGATCTTCAGAGAACTTTGGGTAAAATAAAAAGTTAATGAATAGCAAACAAGGGATGAGTATGCTTTTCTTAGCTATTTAAGTACATATAAATAATAAGCATATACTTCCTGGCATTTTCAGTGAGAAAAATCCTTTATTTAAAACAGGCCAAATCACCTTTTCTTTTCCTAGATTAAATAAAATGTTCTACAAATAAGAATTTTAAATCCAATATATGAAACCCAGTAATAGCAGTCAGGGTTCTCCACCAATCACCATTTAATAAGGTTTAAATGAAATACTTTAGAATTCTGAAACTAAGTGCTTAGAGAAAGAAGCAGGGTCACATTTCTTGGGTATAATGATGTCATGCGAGTAAGAGACGTTCTATAATGCCTAAGACAGTTAAGTGCTAGACCACCAAGTGCTGAAACTCAGATTTGCTCTGATATCATTAATAGTATTTCTAAATCACAGAGACAGTTGATACATTTTATTTCAATAAGAATGGAAGCAAGAAGGGACCTACACTATTTCTACCACTTGTATTTATTAATACATGCTTAGCGCTCTCAATACCTTCACTGTGGAAGGGTAGTAAGTGTTTTAGCAACAAGATACACTATAGGGACATAGCTGGAAAGCTCGTGCATACACAAAGTAGCTGCTCTCTCAAGGTTGTCAGGGCTCTTGGAAACGCCACGCATTGTGCACCTGGGGCTGGTGCATTTTGTTTTCAGGCATCAGTGGCTGCTGAGTATCCGGGGACATGGTGACATCCATGGTTGCCTCTCCGTCACCCAGGGGTGTGGTAACATCAGCACCATAGGTTTCATACACTTCTGCTAATTCAGGGGTGATCAGTGGGTCAGCAGCAGCAGGGGTGACTCCGAGGAGTCCCTGCCTTTGCCCCGCAGGACCCCTTGCCATGCTGGGAATGTGGTCATTGGGGAAAGCAAGAAGTCCTTCATGGACACCAGGTGCTATTTGTGAAAGGAGAGCTGGGTTTTCCCGCTTGGCTGGGTTGGCTTCTTGCAGTGGAGAGCCTTCTGGAGCCTCTCCCTTCTCAGGGCCTTTGGTTACAGACACTGGAGAATCTACTTCCACAGTATAGTCTCCGCCCTTAGGTGAGTTCTGATTCAGTCCCCTAAGGGTTTGCCTGAAGCCTCCAAATCCTGGGAACAGACTTCCATAGGCCATGGGACTTCCTCGTCCTCCCTGGAAGATAAACACCCATCAGTGAAACAATTGTGTGTTATTCATTGCATGCAGTAATACCTGGTTATCTTCACTGACGGAGTGGGGAGGAGTGGGGAGTACACTGACTATTTTGAAAGCACTCTCCTTGTGGAACCAGCTTTGAAATGCAGGAGAGAGGATTCTGCATTAATCCGAGTAAGGAAAGGCCACTTCCAGGAAAAGCAGGTCTTTACTACTACTCTGCCATTAGAATGTAAGAAAACAGTAAGCAATTAAAAAGGGCTCTGCCGTCATAAAACAGAACATGAGATCTATAACTGTCTTGGTTGAGGAGGAATGTTCTGGAGGATCTTGCCCATAACATTTTCCGGTATCCCTCAAATACAGCTCTGTGTATGAGGTTAACTCTTCCCCTTCACCTATCTGTTCTCTTTCTCTCTCCATCCCCTAGCCTGTCGTCCTCTTCCTTTCCTGGTGCCCTCCCCTCCTTCTCATCTCCCTCACACCCTTTCCTTTCTCTCTGTCTTCCTTCTCCTTTTCCTCACCCTCATCTTTGTCTCCTCCCTCCCCTCCTTCCTCTCTGCCCTCTCTTCCTCTTCTTGCCTCCGTTTCTCCTCTTCTCTCTCCTGTTTTCTCTCTTTTCCCTCCCCCCTCTCTTCCTCTCCCTCCTCTTCTTTCTCCCCTCTTTACTTTTCCTCCTCTCTCCCTTTCCTTCTCCTCCTGTTCTCCCTTTATTTTTCTGTTCCTCAGATTTTAAAAAACAAAGTTTAAGAAAAAGATTGGTATTTTCTGAAAGAACAATCCCTCCCCCATGGACATATAGAATTCTAGGACTTAGCATGTTTCTCTTGCTGCCATGACTATGGAAACCAAAATCTAGGACTATTTATATTTATATTTAGCAGAGCTGTGTGATTTCCTCACTGTTTTGGAAATTTAAATTTCACTTTTAATTTTTCCACTTTATTATGCTTTTCGTAAACAATCACGAAATTTTTTGAGAATGAGACAAAATATACTTAGGTTAACTAATAAGATGGTAATTAGATTTTTTTGATATTTACCTTCAGCCAGTTGTGTTGGTATTATATAAATAAAATACTAGTTCCTTCCAATTTTTCTTGCCTCTTTACTAGGTCTCAGTTTTCATATCATCTCTAGGGATGGCTCTCTGAATCCCTGGGCTGTGCTATGTTATATTTCTTCCTCTTTCTTTCTAATAACATGGTCATTACCCTTATCCCATGATTTTGACATTATTTACATGGTACCTATCTTTCAACTTATTAGATCATTAAATTTTGTAGCATGTCTGCGTGTCTGACACGCAGAAGGCACTACCAAATGGTGCGGTGTCAGTCTTCTTTTAGTGATAGCCTGTGTGTACACTAATTAATTCAGTAAACCATACCATTGGCAATGAGTTGTTAACTTAATATTGCTTTAATTTAATTTTGCACCCTAACAGACATAACTAGTAGACATTTCCAAGAGAAAAGGTCAAGTTAGGTGAGCATATTGATATGAAATCTGACAATTTTAATAGGCACTAACAATAACAAAACAGTAGGCTCTCATTGACTTAAAATAATATATTCTCATTGGTCTAAAATGCTTTATAATAATCAAAACTTAAATTCAAATTTTCCCTTTTTTATTTTAGTTTTAAGGTCTGAATTACTTTGTGCTACTTTTGAATATTTTTTTTTTTGGAGGGGGGGAGCCAAATAGTCCTAAAAGGCATGGGATGTCTGTATGAACCACAGATCTATTTTATTTTGAAGTATTTGCAGTTCATCATGCTGACCTCTGTTAGAGCAGGAGGTGACTCTTCTGCTCACATGTGAAGAATGAGACAAAGGTCAAACATGCCCATCATTCAGGAACAGATGATTAGAAAATGTGGTGAAAAACAATTATTTTTGAGACAGGGTCTCATGTGGTCAAGGCTGGTCTTGAACTCTTTTTGATCCTCCTGCCTCCATGTCCTGAGGATTGGGATTCTGTACATCATCACCATTCACAGCTTTGAAATGTTTTAAATCTTATGATGCTGGTTCAGAATCAAGCTTTCAGTTTTGGAGAAGAACAATCTGAGTCTAATAATCCTTCAGGCTCTTTATTTTTATTTTATGTGCATTGGTGTTTTGACTGCATGTATGTCTGTGTATCAGATCCCCTGGAACAGGAGTTACAGACAGCTGTGAACTGCCATGTGGGTGCTGGAAATTGAACTGGGGTCCTCTGGAAGAGCAACCGAGCCATCTCTCCAGCTCCTCCTTCAGGTACTTTTATAGTACCTTGTAGGCAGAAGTCTGAGCAGTTTCCCCTGGCCATTGCTTTAAGAAGAGTTAGAAGGTAGTACTCACAGGCATTTCTTCTGAACTCATGAAGCTGACTCTGGCAGGAGCATTCTGTTCAAAAGGAAACAGTATGTCACTGTACGAACAAACAGCCTTTGTGACTTTCTTATCCACTCAAGACAGAATCAGAAGCCACTTAGTATTCCCTTAAGACTTAGTTAGCAGTGCTTTGTCCAGAGGCCGAGTAGAGAGCTGACTCATTATTGAGTAAATAGAGCCAGTTGGATAGATTTAAAATTAACATTTTCTTTAAAGCAATTGTGTGTAGAATTATGCAAATAGAAAAGTGTGCCACCTTACTATTTAAATCATGACTGTAGGTATTTAGGCAGTTTTTATTTGGAATATCTTGTGAGGTATGGATTCTATGATTTTTAGCCCTTATGGACATTGTTATTTAACTGACGCTTTTTATGGAATACAGACTTACCAATTGGTTTGCTCCATAAGACATGTAAAACATTCCTGGGTAAAACTGAGCAGAACACAATAGTTATAAAAAAGTGAATCTTCCCAAGATAAACCTTTTACGTAAGTTTCAAACACAGAAGTGGAAGTAGAAATCAGACACTTACAGCTGATGCTTTATTGTGTGTCACTGGTCCCCGAGATATTGAGCGGGCTATCTGGAACACCTTTAAGAGGTAGAAAGCAGAAGAGCCAATCAACTTAGGCAAATCTCCACTGCAGTAACTTTTAAGAGCTCTAGGAACATATTTTTTTTTGATTGAAAAATTAGTGCTTTAATATTTAAGAAAAAGAAACTCAGAAATACTCTACACCTATAGGCAAGTAAGAAAATAAAAAAGTTCATTTAAATTTTTTGAAGTATAGAGGTACTTTTTCTCCAAGAAAGTATCTTACTGAATTTTGTACTCACGGTTGGAAATTGAGTATCAGCAAAATCCATTATTGGGACCTGCATTGTAAAGAAATATTGAAACTATCAGTCAAAACAGACAAACCAAATACTTACTTATTTATAATTAAAATAAAGAAGTTTAAAATGCTTCTCTCTTATACTCCCTATAAGTCTTGGGATAACCTATGCTTCTACAATTGTCTTTTATTGAAATGACCCAAGTGAACTGGCAGGGTACGAGACATGTCTGTCTGCCTTGGATTTGCTGCACGTTACAGAATGAATGGTAGTGAATTTTGGCATTGGCACACACTTGAGTGGTTTGAATTCTGTCTCTGCCTTTTAGTTTTAGTGTAATCCTTGGAGAGTTTTGTAGCCTTGCAAAGCTTAGATTTGTTTTTGTTTTTTGTTTGTTTTTTTTTCTTTTGGTGATGGATTCTCTGTGTATCCTTGGGTTTCCTGGATCTCACTCTGTAGACCATGCTAACTTTGAATTCAAAGATCCTCTTGCCTTTACCTCGGGAGTACTGGAATTAAAGGCATGTTTTAAGCCCAGCATCTTTTTAGGCTTAAAAAGGTTCATAACGCTGAACTGAAGGGGGCTGATATGTAGGGCACCCCACACCGGAGGAGTAGGACAGGTGGAGAAGGGGGAGAGGGTAGGCTTGGGAGGGTGGAAAAGTGGAGGGAGGGGACTGTGATGGAGATGTAAATTGAAGTAATAAATAAACATTAAAAAAGTTTCATAATATTTATCTTTATAAGATTATAGTCAGGATGATATGAGGGAATATTAAATGCCTGCTACATTGTTACAGAGCACCTTCCTTTTTCTGCCCATTGTTCTTTTTTTTTTCTTTTTATAACACTACAAGGTAATTTTGCCTAGCTGTATTTTATCTGCAAGGAGATAATAATCCAATATCTTCCTGTTATGCAATCACTGCACTATATATACTATTACCAATACTGAAAAACCCAAGGTAGTGAACCTGGACTTCTCTGAGCTGTCAATTGCCAAGGAAAGGTTCCATTAAGCCAAATTTAGAGATGCAGATCTTTTGGAATCTGTCATCTCTGACGGCAAAGAGTAGAAATGGATATTTATGTCTCATGAAAGAATATTAATAAAGACTCATCTTTTAGTATATTATGCCAGAGAGAAGTGATTATTTAAATTTGTCCTGCCAGTTGTTTTTCTTTCATTCTGTTAGTGGCTGATACTGATCTGACTTCAAAGAATTACCTCAGGTGTTGGTGGGTTCTCTGATGGTGCCACCTGTGGCTCATCTGCTGCTGTCAGCTCTCCTTCCTGCAAGGGCAGCTGTCCAGGGTGCATTGGAGGCTGAGGCCCTTGCTTCTGGGGTGTGACCTGGACACTGGTTGCAGCAGTGGGCTGGAGGAAGGGTTTCAGTCCTGGCTGGTGAGGCTGCAAGGATGGCTGTGATGGGAGAGGTGGGGGATGCACAGGCAAAGAATATTCATACTGTAGAGAAATTTGAAAACAGTGTCAGGAAGAGATGGTTCATTGAACTGTGGTGCCTAGAATTTCTAAGCAAAGTGCTTGGGTGCTTGCTGTTTGGAAGGAAGTAGTCTTGACTCAGCGTTTCCACAAGAGGTAGAGGCAAAGTCCTAGAGAAAGTTTTAAATATACTTACCCCTCTACCTTGGTTGGGACCATTGTTTCCTGTGGTAGGGGAATCTACATACCAGACCTTTGTGGTGGAATGACTTATTCCTTCCTCTGGGTAACCACCACTACCTGTATGTATATCTTTATTTCACCACTTTCTTTCTGGATTATAAGAATTTGTCAAAAACTTTTCCCTAAGTCAACTGACAGAGAACAATATCTTATTTATCTTTATGCCCCTCACATTTAACATATTAATATTGCTACTAGTAACAGCCCAGTATAAAATGGGTATAATATTTTGTGATTTAATAAAAGGGTAGTTAAAGTACCTTAAATGTTTTCATCATAGATCTATTTTGGAAGCAATCAAGTGAAGAAATGATCACTAATAACATAATTTATATGGTCAGTGTGGCCTTATAGATAATGCCGTTATGGAAGTCCATGTAGAATTAAAAGTAACCATTAAACTATTATGTGGTTTTCTGTTTGTTTTAGAAATTACTTGTGATTGGCTCCATATTGTCTGTAGGTTAATTGCATATTCCTGGACCTAGTCCAAAAGTCTTATACTAACTTCGCTCTGTCTTCAGCCACTGCCCATGTGTCAGCTCCTATAGCATCCATAGGATCCTTACTTCTGCCTCACAATTAACACCTTGCAATATGTCCCATCAGATCCGAAGTTTCACGAACCTTTGAGCCATTCTAAAATGTCCTTATTTTCACCTCCAAATCGCAGTTTGGACAATATTTTTATTAGGAATATAATAAATAATAGTTGACAGATTGATATATTTATTGTTTTCTGTTTGGCTCATGGTGTTTTCAGTCAGGATGATTATTGTTATTTGAAATTAGTCTTTAAGTAATTATTTAGGAAATTTTGATTAAAATGAAAATTATTCAGTCTATAGTCTGTTTTCATTTCAAAGGTTTTTTTAATTGTTATTGCTAATATCTTTATTGTAGATCTCTTATTCCAGAGACTATTTGAAATAAATATTCAAATTTGTTTTAAAATTAAAAAAATTCCCTAAGTAACAGCAGTTATAGGAGTTGATTTATTTGGTATTAGGGGATTTTTTATTATTTACTAATTTGTATTTGAAACTAATAAGTAACAATTTCAGGAAGAAAAGTCGGAAGAGATCTTAAAGCTTGAAGTTTAAATACATGGATAACAATTAGCTTACCTGTTGGGTTTCATGTTCCCTTGGTCTTATCCATGGGAAAGAATTATGTGGTGGAAGGAGTCCATGCAACCATAAAGTATTAAGTGCTTTCCCAAAGCCAAGTCTAGAGTACTGACAGGGAGAAAGACAGCATACATATATTTCAGTATCATGAGACAGGAGCAAAAAACCTAAGAGATGTTAGTTTATGCAAATGGATAAGTCAGTTCTCTCAACAAAATCAAATTACATTCGGGGTCATGTCATAATATATCGTAAGCTTGTTTAAGATTTAGCGTTTTGGGAATTTGTGTTTGGGTCTATTTAACAAAATTATTAGTGTAAGTAAGGATTTTGTCTTACTTAAGGAAATTCAATGAAGGTTTATTTTGAGGTGTCTTGAGACAGGGTTATACTACACCATGTCCCTAGATTGGCTTTGAACTTGCAACCTTTCCGCTTCAGTCTTCTTGGTGCTGGATATATTGTTTTTACTTTCCTCTGCCACTACATACCATTATTACTATAATTTATTTGTTGAGACAGACAATGTAGCCCAGTCTGGCTCTGAGCTCACAGCCTCAGTCTCCTAATGACTGGGGTTATAGCAGTAAGGCCCATGCTTGGCTACCACACTTTATTTTGTTTTAAGCTTTATTAATCACTCATTTCTTCTCTCAATATTTAGGTGTTACCTATAAATAAATAAATGTTATAAATTGCAGTACTATTGCTGTCGTAGCCACCAACCATGAATGCTTGTAATAACTATTTGAAAACCAAGTTTTCATGACAATCTCATTCATGTCCTATAGTTACCTGAGAAAGTGCGTTGAGTCCCTGCAAGCTTCCCAACTGCCTCATTGTCTATAAAAAAAAAAAAGAGTGAGTTAGTATCCTAACAAATGTTAGATGTCCATTTGACACAACTGATTTCTCATGACGTTTAACATCATCAATACAAATCTTTGGTAAGTCAGCTTGAATGAAGCTAAAGCAGACACACGTATCACTGAAACTACAGACTGGGAGAAGATCTCATCAGCCCCACATCTGACAGAGGGCTATATCCAAAATCTACAAAGAGCTCAAGAAATTAAATGCCAAGAAACCAAATAATCCAATCAAAAAACGGGAGGTAAACAGAGAATTCACAAAGGAGGAGTCCCTAATGGCTGAGAGACACTTGAAGAAATGCTCAGCATTCTTAATCATCAGAGAAACGCAACTCAAGACGACTCTGAGATTCCATCTCACACCTGTCAGAATGGCTAAGATCAAAAGCTCAAATGACAGCACATGCTGGTGAGGTTGTGGAGAAAGGGGAACCCTCCTCCATTGCTGGTGGGAGTGCAGGCTTGTGCAACCACTATGGAGGTCAGTCTGGCGATATCTTAGAAAACTTGGAATAGCTTTGCCTCAGGACCCACCTATACCACTTCTCGGTCCAAATGATTCCTCACCGAATCACAAGGAAGTTTCCTCATCTATGTTCATAGCATCCTTATTTGTAATAGATAGAAACTGGAAACAACCCAGATGTCCCTCAACAGAAGATTGGATTAAAAAAATTAAAAAAACTGAGGTGCATCTACAAAATGGAATACTACTCAGCCATCAGAAACAATGAAATCATGCAATTTGCAGCCAAATGGATGGAACTAGAAAAGCTCATCCTGAGTGAGCTAACCCAGACTCAGAAGCATGCACATGGCATCTATTCACTTATAATCAGATTTTAGGCATATAGTATAGGATAACTATACTACAGCCAATGCACCAAAGGGAACAGGAGCTAGACTTTGTTCAATGAGACACTTTGCCCTAGTGGTGCTGCCTTGTAGGCCCACAGTGTATGAGGAAGCTCTTGGCCCTCATAACTGCTGAACTGGGGCAGAGGACTGATATGTAGGGACACTCCACTCTGGAGGAGTGGGATGGAAGGGATAAGGGGTAGAAGATGGGAGGGTGGGACTGGGAGAGGTGGAAAGAGGACACTATGATGGAGATGTAACCTGAAGTAATAAATAAATATTAAAAACCCAAATATTGCTGAAAAAAGGAAATGTAAATATCAGCTTTGCCATTGACACGGTCAGGCTGAAAACAGCTTGCTTTTGCCATTAATTAGTGGGAAAATGCTAGTTAATCAGATGTCACATTGAGACCTAGGAAAATAGCTCATTCAGATACAATACAAGGACAGTTTTGAGAATATTGCTTCATCAACTCCTTCCTTTTCCCTCATGTAATTTATTTTAATGTATTTATTTTACAAATTCAGCCTGAAAAAGAATTTGGAAAAATAGACAATACAAATAAACCCTCACTTCTTTTTCCCCAGCCAAAAGACCCCCCAATTATAAATATTAAAAACTGTAGGAAATGTAGGATGCAAAGGATGCCACTGTTTTATAGAAAGTAACTTTCTCTCTCTCTCTCTCTCTCTCTCATTCTTTCTTTCTTGATATGTTTCCCTGGAGAGCCCAGGTTAGTCTCCAACTCATAATCTTCCTTCCCATCTCAATCTGCCTGGATTTTGGGATTACAGATGAATTTACCATACCTGGCCTAGATTTACTTTTTAAATGGAAAAATAATAATGTTGCTTGTATTGAATTTGAGCTAAAAGCTGAGAGAAAAAGACCTCAATAAAGTTAGCTTCCATGTGAAATGACTGTTGGCCCATATATGTACTGATAGCTCTCAGATGAAATCTTGCATGACCATGTGAAATATTGTGATATTTATCTGTGTTTCAATTTGTTTTTTCATTGTAAAATCTTACTATTTTACTGTGGTTTTCTAAATTTGTATTTCTAAATTTATTTATAGGTTTGGCAGTAAAACAAATGCAGGCTTTACAGAAGCAATTATAAAATAATGTTAATGCTACTGATAGGACTTTTTAAAAACAGCTAAATTTTTTACAACTGTATTTGTGCCATTAGAACTTTACCATCTAAGATATAAGCACCAGAGCTAAATGCAAGCTATTTCCAACTACAGAATAATACGTTTCAATATGAACAATAGTTAATTAGTGTACATATCATATATTAAGGATTAATTATTAGTGTTGCTTTGATTTACATGCAAATGACCTAAAACTTAAAGTGTCTCAGACTTTAAAACTGCAGCAGATGTTTAGGATAATTAAGAAATGCAAGCTAATAGTCATTCAAACATGTCATTTTGTTAGGTACTAGGATAGTCTATCACAGTTGTTTTATTTCTTTTTTTTTTCTTTTTTTTTTGGTTTTTCGAGACAGGGTTTCTCTGTATAATAGCTCTGGCTGTCCTAGACTTGCTTTGTAGACCAGGCTGGCCTTGAACTCACAGAGATCCCTCTGCCTCTGCTTCCCAAGTGCTGGGATTAAAGGTATGCGCCACCACCGCCCAGCGACAGTTATTTTCTAAGCTAATCAGAAATCAATTTGCTAAGAGACAAGCAACATTTGCTTATCCAAATATAAGAGATAGGTAGGTGGTCTTCAAAAACCTCAAGAGATCTGCAGAATATGGCATTCAAAGATGTTTTCTTAACTTAAGATTTTTTTTGATATTGAGACATGTCAGCTCCTGACAGCAACCCCTATTCTACTCCAAGCAGAAGATGAGCATCGAAGAATCTCCAATTGGAGCTGGTTGAATCAGTGGCAAGCCTATCTCTTGGCAAGAAAAATCCCTTGCTTCAACTGTAGACCGAATGCTGTCCAAATAGGACAAAACTTGGAAGCAGGTAAGTCGACAGCCTAGCTCTTCCAAGACATGGTAGGCAAGTCCTTCATAATTCCTACTTTACAATCAATGTCTGTCAGAGAAATGGGGCCAAATGGCTGAGATTGATGCTGTAATGTATGGAGAGAAAATGAGAACTGTCCGGGCAGCCACTGGTATGTCATTTCTTAGTTTTGGAAGCTGCAGGCCCTGCACTTCCTATATAATCAGATATATTTATCCCTCTCAGGTCTCTGAGGTGGTTGAAGAATAGATAGCTAGAGTCTCATAGTTAAATTTTGAGTTGTTTAGGAATCAAGAGGGTGTTCCAGATCTAAGATCTAAGAAGATGTTTTTAAAATTGTGATGCATGTTGGGATGAAAGCTGAGTTGGATATAGAACTTTAAACTCATGGAGATGGTTAGATAGTAGAATGTTAAAGAAAGGCCAAATACATATGAACTGGACATTGGGAATGTATGCTAAGCCATATAACTCTCATAATTGTGGCCCAGTTATTTCTGCTGTTTTGTATTGTATTTGTTGTTATAAGAGAAAGAGCCATTTGTTGAACTGAAAGGGGGAGATGTTGAGGGGAAAAAAGATATACCTTAAACTTAAAAAAAAAAAAGGAAGAGGTGGATGGGTTGAAGAGGAAGACGGTGGGAGGGTGGGACTGGAGGGGGGAGTAGGGAGGGGATTGCGATTGAGATGTAACTTAAAGAAATAAAAAATAAATTCTACAAAATTCCTTAAATCCAAAAACAAAAAAACCCCAAAAACAAACAAACAAACAAAAAACTGCAGCACAATCATGAGATAAAGTTATAGTGAATGCCATTAACATTTTTAGAAATTCTCAGAATGATAGTCAAAGTTTTCTGGACTAGGAAGAATGAGAAACACTATATCATATCTATCTACAATCAGGGACATTCTAGTATAGAAATTATATCTATGTATATACATAAATATACATATATTTATATAGCATACAAATATACATGCATAAACACACACACACACACACACACACACACACACACACACACACACACAAAATGGCTCTGATGATACATACCTCAAGGCTCAAACTAGCCATGCCGGGAGGTGCCATGCCTTGAGCTCCAGGTTGTTGAGGAAAAGCCTAAATAGAAATGCACATGATCTTGAGTTCTTTGTTGAGAAACTTCCCTAAATGTATGTTTGGAGTAGTAAGTCACTACAGAATGAAATGTCTAGCAGAGAGGCTACAATATTGGTTTATCACTCAAATGCTTTGGCTTTTCAGAGAGAATGGAGAATTAACGTCATCTGGAGGAATTGTTATATGTAGTAGTTTTGCTCCCACATCATTTTTTTTTTGTGTTCATCTTAATACTATGTTGCTTTAAAAGGAAACTGATTTACAATGAGAAGTAAAAGAAGGGAATAAAACACAAGAGTACTTTATAGTCTTAAATATGATCACATGTATAAAGCAAAGGGACAAATATGAGCTGAATTTTCCTGTGCTTTTTATAAATGTCTGTGCTTTTGGCTTATGGGATATGGTATGAGTTTATGCATTGAGAAAATTCATGTGTGGAACCTATCTTGCCTTCCTTTCAAAAGGCTTTAACAAGTCCCTTGTGTCATGATTTAAGGACTATTTTAGTTATAAGCTCATGGAACTGTGTTTAATGTTTTAGATCATGGGCTGGACATATGGTTCAACAGTTAAGAGCGCCTGTTGTTTTTCCAGAGGACCTGGGTTTGGTTCCCAGCATCCATGTTAGGTGGCCCACAACCATCTATAATGCCAGCTATGGGGGATTATGATACCTCTGACCTTCTTGGGCACCTGCACTCATGTGCATATATCCACATGCACACACACATATGCATAAATAGAAGAATAAAATTATTCTCTAAATTTTTAGATCATACAATGAATATTTTCCCTCAAATAACAAGTCCGCTAGTACTAAGTACTATGCTATTGTCAAGCATAAATATATTTACAAATAACTTTTTAAACTATAAAATACTTTTCTTTCTAAGCATGTTTAACTTTTTCACATTAATAAGCACAAATACCAGTGTCTGAGGGTGAGTAGAGACTGAAATAGTAGAATAAGAGACGTATTTTTAAATTTAAAGTTTAAAAACAATTATTTACATATATGTTTTATTTTCAATTTATTTATTTATTTATTTATTTATTTATTTATTTATTTATTTATTTGGTTTTTCGAGACAAGGTTTCTCTGTGTAGCCCTGGCTGTCTTGGACTCACTTTATAGACCAGGCTGGCCTCGAACTCACAAAGATCCGCCTGCCTCTGCCTCCCAAGTGCTGGGATTAAAGGCGTGCGCCACCACCGCCCGGCTTTACATATATATTTTAAATACAGTTTTGGTAATTAGCTCAGGCTGACTTTGAACTTGTTATGTAGCCAAGGCTGGCTTCTAATTCACAATATTCCCAGCTCCCTAAGTGCTAGATCAATTCTGAGCTACCTTACCTACTAGAAAATTGAATTTTGAGAATCTTTGATTTCATTTTGAGATGCTTTTATTTACCTAATTTGAGATAGTAATTCCTTCCTTCATTCATTTATACTATAAATATCTGTCTGTCTGTCTGTCCATCCATCCCTCATGTATGGAATATTTGCACCATTATCCTTCAGAAGTAAGAGGCTAAGGAATTCCACCTGGTACTTTTTTTACTCTTAACTTTTTCATGCAAGTACAACTCCACTTTCTGAGTCATGATGCAAATTTTTCTAAATAATCTATTTTGACTATGTGTTAAAAGAAAGGCACTAAAGATGTGCAGTAAATGCTTCTGGAAGAGAAGTAGATGAACTGTGTAGACAAAGAGAGTGATTGTGCGCGCCAGTGTTTGTAACAGGAGGGTATTCAGTATTTGGGGTATCAAGAGCAGAGCCTCTTTTGCCTTGACTGGTAAGCACCCAAAGTCCACATTTTGGAGAGCTCTACCTATAGGGCAAAGTAGTTTTCTCTCTACCTGCTCCAAGCCACGAGTTAAAGAGGAACATTATTTACATGGATGTAAATAGGATTCATTGCCCCGGGGAATTAAAAGCAGAAACACCTGGTCTGATGGGCAGTCGCTCTGCAAATAAGCGATTTTTCCATTCATGAGCATGACTGAATTACTCTGGTGTAGCTCACTATGTCTCTATTCAGAGGGCCAGTATTTCAGATTGATGACAGATGACTGAAGTAGACCTCAGTCTCATTTATCATACAAAGGCAAGTTAGGGAGCCAACCTCAATTTTTCTTTCATTAAAAAAATTCCTGTTGGGTGGTAGAACAGCTAAATGTGCCAACTACTTACTAGTTTTAACTGGAACTACGATCTTTAGTTTTATAACCATGTTGCTGGTGTAAAGAGACATATACTTCCCAAAGAGATGCTTTGTCTTTTCATTTCTACTTCATAATGCTAGCAAGGAATCGATAGTAAAATAGCATAATGAGAACTGTGATGCTTTAGTCTATTAACTGTTAAAAGAATGACATGAGACATAAAATTGTCTTGGAAATATTCTAAAATATTGTTCAGAGTAGAAAAACTATGTTTGCCTAATTGCTTTTAGATGATAAGGCTGACATCTGGCCATTGCAACTTTTGGCTCACCAGGAGCTACACACTGGCTCAAATCAAGTGAGTCTGCACCTGGACTCTCAAAGAGTCTCCCCGGGATTGCTTTAATCAGCTGCAGGAGCCCCGTAGATCCCCTGGGACAGACTTACCGGCACCGAGAGGGTCATTTTCACTAGGGACAGGAACAGGATCAGGCCCTTCATTTTGAAAAGTGGAGTCTAAAACACAGTTGGGTTGGAAAAATTACATCAGGCAGAGTTGCATTTGCAATAGTCAAAGTACATTTCTAAGAGTGAGTGTCTGTTCTTCCAAAGACAGTCAGGTTAAAAACCCAGAAACCTAACAAAAGTAAAGTGTTGCTAAACAATTGGTTCCCAGGATGAAGTGATGGGCAGTTGAAATGCGTATCTCAGCACTTATTTTTATGAAACTGCAATCTGAATGAGCAACAGCCTCCAGGAATATTCTTTTAATGTTGTGTTTCACTTCATAAAGTGGGTCTAGCAACCACCATTCACAGAATTTTATTCTTTGTTTAAACTCAGATAAAATTTGAAATACATTTGAAATACAATGTATAATTGGGTTGTATTTCTATATTTCATATAGAACCATGTCAAAACTGACAGCCTTCAAGTTAAAGTTGAATATATTTATCTCCTCTGATATTAATGATTTTTCCTCCCTGAAAAAGAATAATCTTGTAAGTTCAAAAGGCCCTGCCCTCTAGCATGATGCAGATCCGATCGGCAGATTTGCTCATCCTCCAGAGTTTTGTATAGTAGGCGCTGTCACTAAGAGTCACAAACATATTTTTAAAAAGTTGTACAAATAAGTTTATTTTCTTAACTGAATGATATTACTATATTTTCTGGAGCATTCTACTGGTTGAAATAAGCTATTACTCAGCATCTTGTGATAAGTGAAGAGAAATCTTCTTTGTAAAGGTTTTCTGGAGATAGGAAAAGAGAATTTACAGCAAACACATGGAAATGATAAAATCACATTTTACCTTAGATGCTGACATTCACTGTGCTCCCCGGCCTGATGATGCCAATCAAAACAGTTCTAAGAAAAGAAGATTAATTTTTTTTTCTGGACTGTGCCTGGAGCTCTCTCTGTATCTCTCATTCTGGAAAGATCAGAAACCTTTATTTAAAGCACCAATCCACCAATCAAAGTGAAGCAAATGTAGGAAAAAAAATTGTGCTCCTGCAATTAGTCCCCACCCTTGTATTGCATGTGAGGACACTGGGCCTGTAAGGTCTCATTATTTTAAATGGTAACTCAGCCCCTGTATTTATTCAGAGAACTGATTGCAGGGAAGACAGTAAGGGGATAATGGACATAGGCTTTGAAGACAATCATTTTGGTGAGCTTTGGGAAATATATGTAAAATAGGTGGAAAGCAGGCCATTATCTGTTTTGTACAAGTGTTTATCTGTAGATAAAGCTAGTCACCCAATGCCTGTATTCTCAGGATTTTGACCTTCATGTTTATTGTGGTAAAAGTAATCTTCCACCCCTACCTCACCCCACCAACATGCATACCCTAGAGTGAAACACTAAATTACCTTCTACGGCTAAAAAGGGAAGATGGAAATGTTGATCAGATGGGGAAAATTTTGTGATTTTTTTTTTTCCTTCCAGAATTTCCTAGGCATTTTCATCTGAGGATAATTAACTAGAAATAACCATTAAAAAAAAAGAAATTTATGTTGGC
The DNA here is from genome assembly GCA_907164525.1 of Lophiomys imhausi. Classification (NCBI taxonomy): domain Eukaryota; kingdom Metazoa; phylum Chordata; class Mammalia; order Rodentia; family Muridae; genus Lophiomys; species Lophiomys imhausi. The sequence goes on along the minus strand of CAJQZJ010031994.1, from coordinate 3,499,067 downwards.
TCCTCTGCAAGAATTACAGAGAATCTTTGGTGCATGTTCTTTGTGAGGAGAGAACAAAATTTAGAATATTCTACTGGAACTAAACAAATCTAAGGTCACAACTCCACCTCTATTCTTTAGACATTCAGTTACCAGACATCACTATCAAGCCAGATTAATAAGGTATCTTTGGGTCACTTAAAAATTAGAGATTAACATGGATATGTTTTTCTCCATGAGCAGATAAGACTGATATGGATATAGACAGAACACTAGCTGCTTAAAATTTTTTTCTGCCCTCTTAGTCTTTCCAAAGGTATGATTTTATATATGGCATAACCATTTAAGACGAGTTTCTGAGGAAGGGATGACTCAGTATACTCTTTAGGAAAGTAGAGATTGTGCCAATTATAGGGAACATTGAAGAAGCTGGTATTTTGGGAGAAAGACACCTTCATACTCAACTGCAGACCTAATAACTTCAAATAATGTTATTTAAGAAGCTGGTCCCCGAAGACATAGGCTGTTAAGTGAAAACCTCAGTGCTTGGCAGGGGATACCTCCCTATTAGAGACTCCAGAAAGCTGCAAACATCATAGGTTATCACCATTACTCTTTGGTTCTCCATCATAAATAAATAGTAGGATCCAGTTGCTAAAGACACCATCACATATTGTGATTGTAGGATGCAGAGGTTAATCTCAAGCTGACTAGGAATCTTCCTGTCTGTTGTCTAGCCTTCATAGTGCTAAAAAGTGGCATTCAGACCTTTGAATGAAAAAGAAACCCACTAGTGATCTTACCAGCCCTTACCCCAAATGCTACAATATTGACTTGCCAGGTGAAATGTGCTCACTGGTGCAATAGTGACATGACTGCAAAGGGACAACCAACTGCTTTGTGACTGGATTTGATACCTTGTCAATAGGAGACAAATCATGCCTAAGTCGGTAAACCTAGTCAAAAGCTCATGGCTTTGGAAGTCACTTCCTGCAGAAGGGAGTTTACTTATTGTTATTTTGCTAAATTGTCTTGCTGTCAATTGCATTTGAAATACTTATATTTATATCTAGAGATATGGGCTATTTCATCCTTTGACAGGGATATTTCTACTTGCAGTAGTTAACACAGAGTGATAAGAGTAAGTAACTGTGAGTGCCAGCCCTAAATGGGACATTTATATCAACCTCCACGCCCTGCCAAGGGAATATCATGGAAGAAGGGGTAGAAAGAGTATAAGAGCCAGAGGATGTGGAGAAGTGCGACGAAACGCTGTTTTCTGGACATGATGTGGCTGCTGCACTCATGAATTCACAGCAGCTTTGGTTTGATGCACAAGATCAGGTATGGATATCCATATTTTCAATGTGGATGTAGAGTGGCTCATGAGGACTCCACTCCTATCTCAGGAGCTATTGATAGTGGCTGGCAGCTGGAGAAAGATAGTAATTTTTCTTTGGGGTTGTAGCCACAGATAGGTTGCCCATGCTTCACTGGATGGCCCCACAGCCTTGCCCATGTGGGCACACACACATACACACACACACATTTATATGTATGAGAGTTGGGTAAGGTTGTGCTAAGGTGTATTGGGGGAATTGGAGGGAGAAATGAGCAATAGTCATAAACAGTACTTGATATATAAGTATAAAATTTTTAAAGAATAAATAAAGCTGTTTTTGAAAAACTTCTGCTATTGATAACAATTATCTTCATGACACAAATATGTAAATAATGTCAGTATAGTTTGCAAACCACAAAATTAAAGTATTATTTTATCCTTATCTCTCTTTTAAAAA
>CAJQZJ010031994.1:3443974-3496889 GCA_907164525.1 Lophiomys imhausi | reverse complement strand
ATATCTCTGTGTGTACAAGAATCAAAATAGATCTGTATTCATCACCCTGCACAAAACTCAACTCAAAATGGATCAAGGCCTATCACATATACAGCTATATCAGTTCCCTCCTTAGCATTTTCAGGTGTGGGTTTCTTTTCATGGAGCAGGCCTTTAACTCAATCAAAAGGAGGTTGACTGCTCCCACAACATTTGTACCATTATTGTACCAGTGTATCTTATAGGCAGGTCACTATGGAATCTCACAAGTTTTGTAGCTGGGTGAGATTAATAATTACTATTCTTCTTTGGAAGCATGTATAGTACTTTTCAGCAGATGAATGCTAATAAGTTGGAGTGAAGCTTCTAGTCGTGCGCCAGCCTTATTTCTCCATGTTTGATGATATAAGTATGTGACATCTTTAGCAATAAAGTCTTACTGTCAGATAGTGGAGGGTATTATTTTTTAAAAAAATTATAATCTTGCCAGGATTCTTTTGTTTTTGTTTTTTTGATGCAGGGTTTCTCTATATAACAGAGCACCCTGGCTGTCCTGGACTCACTTTGTAGACCAGGCTGGCCTGCCTCTGCCTCCTGAGTGTTAGAACTGACGGTGTGCACTACCATGCCCAGCACCAGAATTTAAAAAAAATCTGGCTAATTCCTCCCTTTCTCTGTATTTTAATAGGGACAACACATTATTTCACTGTCATTATCATTTAGATTTCTTTGGTCATCATCAATGCTAAATTTTTTCTCTCATATTTTCTCAATATTTTTCTTTCAAAATATTGTTTTAATGTATTAGTGTATGTACCACATGCATGCAAGTGCCTGTAAGAAGTCAGAAAAGGGCATCACATCTCTTGAAACTGGAGTTACAGATAGTTGTGATCTACCATGTGGATGCTAGGAATTGAACCTGCGTCCTTTTCAAGAGCATTAAGTGCTCTTAACCACTGAGTAATCTCCTTAGCCCCATTTTTCTACTATTTTAAAAGTGTAATTTCTTCATATTTTTCTTATAAACCACAGGGAAACTGATACTATTTTCAGATTGTGTGTGTTCTCTATTCTTTATGCATAAAATTTAATGTTTTATGTAACATAAAATTGATCCCTTTCTATGTTTGATATAATTTTGTTTTGTGGCACTGTAGAATGAATCTAGGAGTTTGTATATCCTGGGCAAAAACTCTACCACTGAGTCGTATCAGAATGTTTAGCCATCAATGGGACATCTGTGTCATATCTCCTCCTCCCATGGCTCAAGGATCATCGTAGAAGAGGGGATGGCAAAGTTGTAAGGGCCAGAGGCAGTGGATCACTGTAAAGAACAGTGTTTTTAGGATACAACAGGGAAATTGCATATATGAACTGATAGTGTTGTTGGCAGCATGCACCAGACCTTGTGAAGGCCTAAGACAGAGCAAGTCCTAGCTTGGAAAGGGGAGTTGGATATGAGATCCCTCCCTTAACTAATGTACTATTGGCAATTGTTAGCTCTGAGAGGGAAAGTGTCAGTTTTCTCTAAGAGTATAAAGCCTGGGAAATTGACCATAATTCAGTAAAAGGCCATAGACCCAAGAATATTTGGGTAGCACAAACTGACCTTGATGGGGGAAGATGACTAGAAAATGGGTGAGGAGAGAAAGAGGGGTGAATCTTGAAAGAGTTGGGAGTCAATTCAATCATTTTATGGAATGTTCAAGGAACTAATAAAAATATAAAAAGATCCATTCTTATTTGGGCCCCAAAAAGGTTTACTACATCCCAAATCAGCAGGAAGTCATTTTAAGAGAGTGACATCCCATCTCCAGAAGGTGGGGTGGGTGATTTTCCCCCCTTTGGTCATTTGATGGGTTATAGATACTTCTTGTTATTTAGGGGGAGAGAAAACAAACTGTTAAATGGTCTTGTTAAATAGGTTTTGGAGGTTAGACCTAGGGTCTTTTCTCTTTTTCTTTTCTGTATCCTTCTTTCTCTCCTATGTAGGGGTGAAAAGACTTGAGAAACAATGGGATATAGGCATAATATAGGAATGATAAAGAAAAAAGGACAGATAATTGAATATGCTCTTATACCTTTGTATATTGATACAAAATTAAGATTATATTTGGCTAAATTGGTATTGATCTTTGTATATTGATGCAAAATTAAGATTACATTGGGCTACATTGGTATTGATCTTTGTATATTGATACAAAATTAAGATTATATTTGGCCACATTGGTATTGATCTTTGTATATTGATACAAAATTAAGGTTAACTGTTTTTAAGATATTGTACCTAGGTAATGCTTAAAAATGAAATGTGAAGTTTTGGCCTTTTGTTAGCAACTGTCGTAAACTGTTTAAGATAATTAAGAAATGCAAACTAATAGTCCTTCAAGCATGTCATTTTGTTAGGTACTAGTGCAGTCTATCACAGTTATTTTCTAAGTTAATCAGAAATTAAGTTGCTAAGAGACAAACAACATTTGCTTATCCAAATATAAGGAGATAGATAGGTGGTCTTCAAAAACTTCAAGAGATCTGCAGAATGTGACATTCAAAGATGTTTTCTTAACTTAAGTTTTTTTTTGATATTGAGACATGTCAGCTCCTGACAGCAACCCCTATTCTACTCCAAGTAGAAGATGAGCATCGAAGAATCTCTAGTGTGAGATGGCTGAATCAGTGGCAAGCCTATCTCTTGGCAAGAAAAATCCCTTGCTTCAACTGTAGACAGAATGCTGTCCAAATAGGACAAAACTTGGAAGCAGGTAAGTCGACATCCTAGCTCTGCCAAGACAGGGTAGGCAAGTCCTTCGTAATTCCTGCTTTACAATCAATGTCTGTCAGAGAAACGGGGCCAAATGGCTGAAGATCGATGCTGTAATGTATGGAGAGAAAATGGGAACTGTCCAGGCAGCCACTGGTATGTCATTTCTTAGTTTTGCAAGCTGCTGGCCCTGCACTTCCTATATAATCAGATATATTTATCCCTCTCAGGTCTCTGATGTGATTGAAGACTAGATAGCTAGAGTCTCATAGTTAAATTTTGAGTTGTTTAGTAATTAGAGGGTGTTCTGGATCTAAGAAGATGTTTTTAAAATTGTGATGCAAGTTAGGATGAAAGCTGAGTTGGATATAGAACTTTAAACTCATGGAGATGGTTGGATAGTAGAATGTTAAAGTCTGGTGCCAAATATGTATGGACTGGACATTGGGAATGTATGCTAAGCCCTATAACTCTCATAATTATGGCCTAATTATTTCTGTTGTTTTGTATTGTATTTGTTGTTATAAGAGAAAGAGCCATTTGTTGAACTGAAAAGGGGAGCTGTTGGGGGAAAAAGATATACCTTAAACTTAAAAAAAGGAAGAGGATGGGGGTTGAGGGGAAAGAGGGTGGGAGGGTGGGACTGGAGGGGGGAGTAGGGAGGAGATTGCTATTGAGATGTAACTTGAAGAAATAAAAAAAATAAAAAATATAAAAAGATGAAGTGCCACTGTAGATACAATGAAATACAATGAATGGTTCATTAAAGACTATGTTGAAAGTCTATGTGAAAAAACTAAGCAGCTGCTACTAGATGCTGTGAGGTTCTGTTAGATCTAACCAGCTTTTTGAGTCCTGACTCGTCTGTGTTGAGGTGGGCCTTTCGATATGCAACTGCTTTGATTCATGTGTGCTCCAGTAAATAACCCTTTACCTGTGCTCCTAAAAGTAACTACAGTAAACTGACTGCATTGCTAAAGAAATGATCATCTTAGTCACTTTTATTTAATCAATGGATTTTCACATTTATTTATTTATTATTTGTGCATATGTGTGTGTGTATATGCATGTGCCCTATAAAGTACAATATCGGTCAGAGGAACACTTGGGGGAGTCAGTTTTCTCCTTCTACCATTTGGGTTCTGGGTATTGAACTTACGGTTGTAAGGCTTGGTAGCAAGTACCTTTAATTGCTGAGCAATCTTGCTAGCCCCTGTTATATTTTTTGACAAACCTTTAAATAAGTTTAAAGGAAAACACCTCCATGAAAAGGCTTTGTATTTCACACTAATTTCTCACATAGTAGATGCTTCAAATGTATTTATTGGCCAGATGTCACTATCTGCCTCCTTTGCCTTTCTTGATGTGGTAGATTCAAGCAACATATTAAGAAACACCAAACAGTGAATGGATTTGGCATTACTTCTTTATAAATAAGGGGGTTTGTAAAAGAATTATGAGTGATAGGCATAATTTGTTAAGTAAAATGCCTACCTGCCTTGTTTGTTGTTTTGTAACTCTTAAATTATTATGCACTGTTGATGCCCATAGCAAAGCCATATAGGTGTACTTTTGAGGAAAAATGAACATTGACTCACACACCAACATGGAATGGCTTCTGCTTTTCTTTTTTTAATGTTTATTTATTACTTCAGGTTACATCTCCATCACAGTGCCATCTTTTCACCCCTCCCAGTCCCGCCCTCCCACCCTCTACCCACTATCCCTTCCATCCCATTCCTCTGGAGTGGAGTGTCCCTACATATCAGTCCCCCGCCCCAGTTTAGCAGTCATATGAGGGCCAAGAGCCTTCTCATACAATGGGGGCCTACAAGGCAGCACCACTAGGGCAAAGTGTCTCATTCACAGGTAACAAAGTCTATGTTCCTGTTCCCTTTGGTGCATTGGCTGTAGTATAGTTATCCTGTACTTTATGCCTAAAATCTGATTATAAGTAAATAGATGTCATGCGTATCCTTCTGAGTCTGGGTTGGCTCCCTCAGAATGAGCTTCTCTAGTTCCACTCATTTGGCTCAAATTGCGTGATTTCATTGTTTCTGGTGGCTGAGTAGTATTCTATTGTGTAGATGTACCATAGTTTTTTTTTTTATCCATACCTTGGTTGAGGGACATCTGGGTTGTTTCCAGTTTCTACGTATTATAAATAAAGTTTCTATGAACATAGATGAGGAAACATCCTTGTGGTTTGGTGAGGAATCATTTGGATGCATACCCAGAAGTGGTATGGCTGGGTCTTGAGGTAGAGCTATTCCAAGTTTCCTAGGATATCGCCAGAATGATTTCCTCAGTGGTTGTACAAGTTTGCACTCCCACCAATAATGGAGGAGTGTTCCCCTTTCTTTCTTCACAACCTTGCCAGCATATGCTGTCATTTGAGTTTTTGATCTTAGCCATTCTGACAGGTATGAGATGGAATCTCAGAGTCGTCTTGAGTTGCATTTCTCTGATGATTAAGGATGTTGAGCATTTCTTCAACTGTCTCTCAGCTATTAGGGATTCCTCCTTTGTGAATTCTCTGTTTAGCTCTGTTCCCCAGTTTTTGATTGGATTATTTAGTTTCTTGGCATTTCATTTCTTAAGTTCTTTGTAAATTTTGGATATTAGCCTTCTGTCAGATGTGGGGTTGGTGAAGATTTTTTCCCAATCTGTAGGTTGCTGTTTTGTTCGAATGGCAGTGTCTTTTGCCTTACAGAAACTTAACAGTTTCATGAGGTCCCATTTATTGATTGTTGGTCTTAAATCCTGAGCTGTTGGTGTTCTGTTCAGGAAGTTGTCACCTATGCCAATGAGTTAGAGGATTTTCCCTACTTTTTCTAATAGATTTGTTGTGTTAGGCCTTTATGTTAAGGTCTTTGATCTACTTGGAGTTAAGTTTTGTGCATACATAAGTATGGATCTAATTTCATTCTTTTACATGTCAGCATCCAGTTAGACCAGCACCATTTGTTGAAGATGCTCTCCTTTTTCCATTGTACAATTTTGGCTTCTTTGTCAAAAATTAAATGACCATAGGTGTGGGGGTTTATTTCTGGGTCTTCAATTCGATTCCATTGATCCACTGGTGTGTTTCTATACCAGTGCCATGCTGTTTTTATTACTATTGCTCTGTAGTACAGCTTGAAATCTGGGATGGTGATACCGCCAATTTTTTTTTTTTTATTGTACAGGATTGATTTGGCTATTCTGGGTTTTTTGTTATTCCATATGAAGTTGAGAATTGCTTTTTCCAGGTCTATAAAGAATTGTGGTGGTATTTTGATAGGAATTGCATTGAATCTGTATATTGCTTCTGGCAGGATGGCCATTTTTATTATGTTGACCCTACCTATCCATGAGCATGGGAGATCTTTCCATCTTCTGATGATCAGGATTCTTCAGTTTCTTTCTTTAAGGACCTGATGTTCTTGTCATACAGGTCTTTCACTTGCTTGGCTAGAGTTAACCCCAGGCATTTTATATTGCTTATGGCCATTGTGAAGGGTGTTGTTTCACTAATTTCTTTCTCAGCCCATTTTTTTTTTTGTATAAAGAAGGGCTTCTGATTTTTTAAAAAATTAAATCTGTATCCAGCCACCTTGCTGAAGGTGTTTAGCAGCTGTAAGAGTTCTCTGGTGTAATTTTTGGGGTCGCTTATGTATATTATCATATCATCTGCCAATAGGGATAATTTGACTTCTTCATTTCCAATTTATATCCTCTTGATCTCCTTTAGTTGTCTTATTGTTTTAGCAAGAACTTCAAGTACTATGTTGAAGAGATATGGTGAAAGTGGGCATCCTTGCCTTGTCCCTGAGTTTAGAGGAAATGCTTCAAGCTTCTCTCCATTTAATTTGATGCTGGTTACTGGCTTGCTGTATATCGCCTTTATTATTTCTAGTTATGGTCCTCATATGCCCATTCTCTCCAGGACTTTTAGCATGAAAGGGTGTTGGATTTTGTCAAATGCTTTTTCAGTATCTAGCGATATGGTCATGTGTTTTTTTTTCTTTCAGCTTGTTTATATGATGAATTACGTTGATGGATTTTCGTAGGTTGAACCATCCCTGCATTCCTGGGATGAAGCCTACTTGATCATGGTGTATGATACTTTTGATGTGTGACTTCTGCTTTTCATATGTTGACTACACATGCTGAATGAGTCAGCTCTGCAGTAGAAATGGTATTTGGTTTTTGCCCTGTCCAGAAGATCCTGTTATAAGAAATTGGAGAAGTTCACCAACATAACCTGTGCTGATCAGATAACTGCTGAGTTTTCTAAAGAACATTCACGATGCATAGATCATATTAGTTTTAATAAAGGGAACAGACACCTCTAGTTGAAGAAACAATATATGAACTGACATGGGATATTTTGGGAAAAACTATGTAAATGAAGCAAGACACAAATTGCTGTGAAGGATATGGGTCTGGGATCTATCCAATGGCTTAGTTAAGAGAGGGGTTCGTTGTTCTCTAGCTGTGTGTCTCACACAATACCCTTCATTATTTCACAATTTTTGTTATCTGTAAAAGAGTAACTGAAGGACCCATATAGGAGTAAACACAGTGAACTCTTAGAGAAGGGCCTGATGTAGTGCAAACACCATTGATGCAAACAGATACTGATTCATAGGCTTAATCACAGAAGGTAAAATTGAAATGCTGGTTTGCCAGGGATGGATATAGACTGACAGGCAGACTTTTCCATTGAGGGAAGATTCTGTGACTGTAAAAGAGCTGATTGCATAATGGTGCTAGTAAAGCAAATTGATTGAGGTAAACTATTAGGAAAGATATGTTTAATTAAGAGGACAGAATATGCTTATAATGCCAAATAAAACTTTTGTTTTTCTTTTCAGAAGATGGCTGTACTAGCAGTCTAGGATAACATGAGGCAAATTAAAATTATTCCTACCCCCCAACTCCTTTTTATTTAAGCTACTTATAGTCAAAGCACAATACCATGAAAATAGAAAACTTTAAATAGCCTTATATAACCTTTATAATCAAAACAAAAAATTCCAGGCTTTTATCCTAGCTTTTAGAGTTTTTTAGACATAGTATAAATTTGATAATAAGATTCAAATATACATGAACATTATTACATTTTATTTATGTCTTTTCTATGTTCCAAGCCTTGGTTTTTATTTCACCTGGTTCTTACAACTGACTCTTGAGACAAATAATGTTATTTAAGTTTTGTGGATGAACAAAGAGAGTTGAGTAGGATTAAGTAGTTTGCTTAAAGTTGTACAGCTCATAGGAGGCAATATGGGTTTAACTATCAAAGTTGAACATTTTTTAAAATATTGAGCTATTTCCTGATAGACATGGGTTACAGTATTGACTGGAGTCAACATCATAACTCTTAGACACTATACCACAGGGTATATGTAAGAAATGTTGGTTAAATACCATGAGAACTTCCCCCCTTTTTCTTTGAATTTCTTGAACATCAACATCACGATGGATTTAGGGGGCTTTTCTGAATTTTTCACGTATGATAGTGATTGGTGGATGTTGTGGAAATGCTCACTCTGACCATGTGATGTTTAGAGGTAAAAACTCTCAGAAGCAGATGAAATTTCTTATCTAGACCCTGTTGCTTGTCTTCTGTCTTCTCAGCATGTCTGGACGAAACCCAGAAGTGCAGCGACCACAAAACTGTAAAATAACAGAGGAAATGCAGACGGAGAGAAACACATTCGCTTGCTCTGTAGGCAAGCAGGATGTATTTATCTCTGACTGGTTGTGCTGTACTTTCCAGGATATAATAAAATCTAGCCTAGAGTGGGGTGGGGGAGAATGTCTAGTAAGCTCTACCTTTAGACTATTCCTTGCACCTTCCTTCTTGTTATGTTTAGTCCTTGCAAAAATTTTAAGAGGCTGGTATTGTTATGGCTCTTATTTAGTAATGAGGATAAAAGAGTTTTTACAGCTTGCCCTAGCAAGGCAGGCAAGCTGCAGAATCAAATCTACAATCCAGTTTGGGTTCAGCGACTATCGATGTCCTACTAATTCAGCATAGGCATTTGGGTAAGAACATCAGCTTCTTACCTACTTCCCTCAAGGGATTTCAGGAATGCTGTATGGGGGAGTTTCTCTCATTACACCGAGATCTGTTCTGCCCAAAGCATATTCTGACAAACCCTGAAGTAATGCTTGGAGAACAGGTTCATGATCAAATATAAGTACCATATTTTATGTCTTCAAGAACACTACTGCTTCTAAAAGCCTCATAATAATGAACTTTTGAAAACTTTCCCCCAAATTTAGTTGTCTTAAAACACTCAAAATACCAAAGAAGTAGTATTGTGCAGAACAGACTTTAGGAAATTATATTTAAAGTAAGTCTAGCACAGCCTGAGATGTGAATGCCTCATAGTCAGTGATTTACTTTCCTCATCATATCATAGGGATTACTCTCTGTTAAATAAGTGAAAAATAAACAAGCACGTGATGTATCCACCCAGGCTGTTCCAGACATCTGAGATGAAAGGGTGGCACAGAGATGTGAGGAGGAAGAATGTTACCATTCAGTATTTCATCTAAGGATATTCATGTCATCTCTCTTCATTATCAGATGCATTCTATGTATATATAAAATCATATACATTAATCAAGTATTTTGATATATGATCAAGCATATTGTATATTAATTAAATTTGTATATTAAGTATGTCAATTGATGAATCCTTACATTCCATAAGAAGTTGGAATGGAAACAAGAAAGTAATCTTGTATTAGATGCCTGCTAAATAGTGGAAAAATCACTTTTTTACTGTCAAGTAATTTCACTTTCATACCATTGATGTCTCAGCCTTTAGAGATAATTACACAAACTCCAGAGAGGTTAAGGGACATGCTAAAGATATTCATCTGGTACACATGCCAGAATTTGAATCCAGTTTAGTTTAGCTTAGAATTCTTACATACTCTTCCCTACTCATACGTTCCCTATGCAGGAAATCAGATTTGAATTAGGTTCTGCTAACATAGCTTCACATACGTTGAGACTTTTATGTGCTGTGGATGTGTTGTGATACCTTCCATCTGTGTTGCTTGAGGATAGTCTCTGTGTTCATTTCTTAGTTCAGCTTATTGAGCCTCAGAGACAAAAACACTCAGTTTGAAGAGCTGCTCAGAACTGGCAGTCTCTGATTAAAGACCCAGATCAAGTTGGAGAAAATCATATTTTCCCACTATGTATTTTTGTCTGATAAGCAAGGTCTGAAGGTGTCTGTGGAAGGCAATTATCCTTGCAAAATATAGGTCAGAAATACCCAGAAATGGATTCTTTTAATTCAGTGACTCATTAGTAGAGAGCAAACCACAACAGTCAGCATACTTTAAGTTTTCGGGTTTTCATGAGTCAGCTAGGAGACCAATTAGTTTCAGGGAAACATGTTAGTATTATGAGATAAAAACATGCTAAGTAGTTTCATATAGTTCATATGGATTCCCATAAATAACAACTGTAAAAAAATAGCATTTTCAAAAATTTAAAATTATCTATCAACCTGTCTGTCTGTCTATCTATCTATCTATCTATCTATCTATCTATCTATCTATCTAACTATCTATCTATCATCTATCTAATCAGCATCAACTCAGATGTCATTCTTCAGGAGATTTCACCATGTGTTTTGAGATGAGATCTCTTACTGGCCCATGGAGCTCACTGATTTGGCTAGGCTGGTTGGCTAGTGAGCCCCAGGGATCAACTTATCTCTGTGTCCCCTGTGCTGGGATTACAAGCATGTGCCAACATGTCTTATTTTTTTTATGTGAATGCTGGGCATAGAAATCTGTGAAAGAAGTTAGTCCTCTTTAGTGAATTAGTATGCAGTTTAGCTTGGCATTTGGCAGCACATAAGGAAAGCTTGATGTTCCTTGAACTTGCCAAGATGGACAAAGCCCAAAGGCAATAGCTCTGTGAGAAACACGAATTGCCCTTTTGAAGGGGCATGGCTAAGAAACAGTGCAAGGTGCAGATGATGTTGGTTGCTGCAAAAAGCCATGGGACCACTGGGGATCTCAAGAAATCTTGTGGACCCCCGAGACCACCAAGGATTGAGAGAAAATACAATATATAAACCAGAGAGCTCCAGGCAACCTCTCTTTCTCTTGCCTTCACGAGCTGAGAAGACATGCTGGAGAAGTGCACAGCAAGGTATGGTATACTCAAGCCCTTAGGCCACAATGGCCATAAACTGAAAGACACAGTCCAAGAGAGAAAGACTATTCACTGCAAGTTAGCTTGAGAAAAACCCTTTGCTGTAGTTAAGCCTTTTAAGGCTGGCAGCAAAGGAGGGCATAGTTTAGAAGCTGCTCAGAGAAGCTTTAGGCTTTGAAGCCTACACAGGCCAAGAAAACTATAGAAATGAGTGTTGGCTGATAGAAAAAGCCAACCTCAAGCTAGTGGTTGTAATGGACTGAACTTTAGAAGCTAGTCACAATCTAGCAGTTGAAATAAACTGGCCATATGAACTGGCCAAGTTAGGCCCAATGGATACTAAGGTTGAAAGGGACTGCCTGTTGAGATTGACGTAAAACCAAGCTACCCTGCACGTACTTACACTAAGAATGCCAATATCCTTTTAAGAAAATTAAAATAGGGTTTGTTGAGTGTTCTTAGATAGATTTATAGGATATAAACCTATAGGCTTTATAGGCTTTAGGTTATAGGATATAGGTGTTTGTTAAGTACTAATAAATGTAGTGTTTTAAATAAAATATTCTGATACAATATTTTACCAATGTGACACATATTATCTCATTTCTTTTTTCTTTTGAGACAGAGTTTCTCTGTGTAATAGCACCAGATGTCCTGGCACTCACTTTGGAGACCAGGCTGGCCTCAAACACCCAGAGATCCCCCTGCCTCTGCCTCCTGAGTGCTGGAATTAAAGGCATGCACCACTGTGCCCAGCTCATTATCTCATTTTTAAAATCAAAGTTCTGTTGAACAGTGTCTGCTCTTCTGAATGGTAATTATGACCAAAGCTAGGAATCAATAGCTATTTTTAAAATTAATTTATCTTACATCCTGATTGGAACTTCCCCTCCCTACTCTCCTCCTAGTCCCTCCCTCTCACCTCCCATCCTCCTATCCTCCCTTTCTCCTTAGAAAAGGCTCAGAAAAAGAGAGGCCTCCCATGGATATCAACCTACATTGGCATATCAAGTTGCAGTAGGACTAGGCACATCTTCTCCTTTTGTGGCTAGGGAAGGCAGTGCAGTTAGGGGAAAGGGATCCAAAGACAGGTAACGAGTCAGATACATTTCTTGCTGTTAGGAGTCCCACATGAAGATTGAGTTCCAAAACGGTTAAATATGTGCAGAGGGTCTTGGTCTGTCCCAGTATGGTCTCTGTGTAGTGGTTCAGTCTCTGTGAGCCCTTATGTGCCCAGGTTAGTTGATTCTATTTGTTTTCATGTTGCGTCCTTGACTTCTCTGGCTCCTTCAATCCCTTGTTCCCATCTTCCATAGAATTCCTCAAGCTCTGTCTAATGTTTGGCTATGAGTTTCTGCACCAGTTCCCATCAGTTGCTGGGTGAACCCTCTCAGTTGACAGTTATGCTAGGTTCCTGTTTGGAAATACAACACAATATCATTAATGGTGTCGGGGGTGGGCTCTCTCTTATGGCATGGGTTTTAGGCTGGGCCAGTCATTGGTTGGTCATTCCCTCAATTTCTGCTACATCTTTACCCCTGTACATCTTGTTGGCAGGAGAAATTATGAGTCTAAGGTTTTATGGTTGGGTTGGTGTCCCAGTCCCTCCATTGGAAGTCTTTTTGGTTCCAGAAGATGGCTGTTTCAGGTTCCATATCTCCCATTGCTAGGAGTCTTAGCTAGAGTCACCCTCATAGGTTCCGGGGACTTTCTATTGTCTGATTTCTATTTCTATTCCTAAAAAACAGATGTTAGATGCCACAAAGTAGGTGACAGTGCCTTAACCATATGCGTGTTGTTAGGCCAAGGGCATCTTCTTTCCTTGTCAAGGACAGTGCTCACGTTGTTTCCTTTCATACAACACATCAATTGTTTTTTTATTTTTTGTTTTTGGGTTTTTGAGACAGGGTTTCTCTGCGTAACAGTCCTGGATGTCATAGAACTCACTTGTAGTCCAGGCTGTCCTCCACCTCCTAGAGATCTGCCTGCCTGCCCCTGCCTCCCATCTGTGGGATTGAAGATGTGCACCGCCACCACCTGGTTCAATTGCTGCCATTTTAAAGGGCAAATGTTCTGCATAGCTATATGTGCTTACCTGGTTTCACTAGTGTATGTTATCTACCTTGTCTGGGTTTCCAACCCATTATTGCCAAGGAGGCTGAGTAAGATAGTATCTGACATGATTATACCACATTCTACCAGGAAACTGGGCCCGGCAGGCATTTTAAAGCTTCCAGATAAGGGCTATGATTGCTAACCATCCTTCTTGATTTGTCCCAAATTAGCTTCTTGACACAACTGTATCTTAAAAAGAATTTAAATCACACTACTATTTTGCTAATTTGTAATGTGCAGACAGTTCCCATCCTAGTCAGGGTACTTATCTACTTATCCTCACTCCAGGATTGACATCAAATGTGAAGTCATAACCACACAGTTGTGTGTGATCACAGGCTGGTTAGACTGCAAAGGTCAGCATGGAGCTTATGGCAGGGTCACACACAGCTCATGATAGGAATGGACTTGCCACTAGGCCTGGAATACGTAGGATTCTTTAACTTCAAACGTTTGCATATTCTGCACATTGGAAATATCCTTAAATATGCTTTGGAGCATATGGAGAATCTCCTTCAAGGAATTGACTACACTATATTGGTCTCCTGTAACTTGTCTTTTTGGTTTCCAGAGACCCAGAACAAATAGGATGCATAGACATATAGCGAGGCTTATTCTAAAGAATTCACTCATATCCCGAAGGAGGCTGACAAGTCTGAAAATCTGAAGTTGGCCTGCTGTAGACCTGGAGAACAATGGTGCAGTTCTCATTATGATGCAGGCAAGCTTGAAACCCAGCAGAGTTGATATTTCAGTGAAATCTGAAGATGGGGGAAAACCAAAAGCTACATCACATACACAGGGCAAGAGAAATTTCAGATGGCCGACTGTATTGTTAAATTTTGGGCTTTTTTTTTTTTTTGATTAGGTATGACTCATAGAGGAAGGGTAGGATGTTTAGCTTTACTCAGTAAGCTGATTTAAATGTTAATCTTATCCTGTCCAGGAACACTATCTTAAAGACACACCAAGAATACCTTACCAATGTTTGAGCAGCCTGGTACCCATCCAAGTTATAGACAAAGTTAATCATTGTAGATGGCATTCAACTTTTTATTTCTAGATAAAAATTTAACAGTTTTTAAAAGTAAAAAGTAAGTATATTCCTTTGAATTGTAAAGACTGTCTTTTGCTGGATCTTAGCTCAACAGCTCAGTTCAGCAAAAGCTGAGCTTATTTCTTTGCCATGGTGCGTGTGGACTGAGATATACATTGCTGTCCCCTAGGTCTGTGTAGTGACTATAGGTACAGTCCACACTTATAGGGTTGACTTGTAGTAACCAAACCAATTTGGAGCTCTGGGAACAGTTTAGTAGAGCTTGTCCAGAAAGCAGAGGCCACTGACATTTTCTTACCCACAGCTTGTACTATGGGGGAATGGTTCTTCTAGTATGGTTTGTGAGCCTCTTTTGGGGTGTGGAAGTCAAAATTATTAAAACTTAGATGTCAGTTTCCTGTATTACTTCTCATATTCTGATGATTCCATAGTGGAATTTTTCCAGGGGACAAACATTGCACAAAATAACAGAATGCCTGTAGACACAGATATGAGAGTCTAAGGCTTATAAATATACACAACTAGTATCTGTTGTTGATAAATATTTTTTTGTTTTATGAAATACTACTTTTCTTGTAAATATTTTATTTATATTAAAGTGATTTTTGTTGTTATTTTAATGTTAATTTTTTTAGTATTAATTTACAAATTCTTTGGAGCCCTTGATAATTTTTTTTTTTAGGTTTTTCAAGACAGGGTTTCTGTTGACTGTCC
Organism: Lophiomys imhausi; assembly: GCA_907164525.1. Classification (NCBI taxonomy): domain Eukaryota; kingdom Metazoa; phylum Chordata; class Mammalia; order Rodentia; family Muridae; genus Lophiomys; species Lophiomys imhausi. Next base: position 3,482,084 of record CAJQZJ010031994.1, on the reverse strand, counting down.
TGGACTCACTTTGTAGACCAGGCTGGCCTTGAACTCACAGAGATCTGCCTGCCTCAGCCTCCCGAGTGTTGCTCTTGATAATTTTTAAGAGTTTTGTAAAAGGGTCTTTTGACCCACAAATGGGTCACAACACATTTGTTAATGTATATGATTGACAAATCATTGATAAAACCTAAACATTGGAAAATATCTACTAATGCCATATTATCCTAATTCTGTAAAATCATAGATGTATAGATGAATACTAAGTGATTGAAAAGAAGCATCAGAAACTGTATTAACCTTTGTTAAGATTGTGAATGATTCATAATTTGTGTATTTTATAATTTATAATACTTGTTTTTTTCTGTCCAAATTTAATTTTGTTATTTACTAATTTTACAGTTAGCATATGAAGTAATTATAGCATTTTCATATATATATATATTTTATTCTTTGTGCTTTTTTGTTTTTAGTATCATATATTAGTTACATGCAATAATGAGTTTCATTATGTCATTTTTGTGCAATATATTTAATGCCATATTTTTCCAAAAAATCTATAAGCACTTTTTTATTTCTAAAATAAAAACATTAGATGTAATTTGAAATATAATACATGCTTATGTTTTGGTGATGGTATGATGGTAAGATGAATTAGAATAAACTCCTTCAGACATTTAGTAATGTTTTCAATTTTACATAATATAGCTCTTGAATCTATAATTCCTCCTGATTTCAAAAAAGCATGAAGTCTCTGGCCAGTGAGATGCCTTAGCAGGTAAACTTGCCTGAGGCCTAGCATGACAACCAGAGTCTAGGATTCACATGGTAGAAGGAGAGAATGATTTCCCTCAAGTTGTCCTTTGACCTTTACTCCCATGTTATGGCATGGGTACACCCACACACCCACCTACACCTGCTACATGTGCACAAAATAAATAACTAAAATGTAATAAAAATAAGATCCTGCTAATCTTAGACTGGAATAAATCTTTAAAAAAATTTCTGTTTTCTTTCAGACCTCTTTAAAAGAATTACACCATGGAAGACTTTTCTGCAGAGAAAAGGATAGAATGCCAGACATGAGGTCAAAATAAAAGGATGCTGTGAATCTGATGGTAAAATCCTGGGAACCTCTATCCTAAGGTTTCCTATATTGCAGCGAATTTAATTGCATTCATTATCATTAAGTTGATTTCTACAATCATAGTTACAAGAGACCCTTCCTTATGAGTTCAATGCTTTCATCTAGACATTTAGAACACCCTTTGGATGATCTGCTTATGAGTCATCTGTTCAGATGCTACCATTATAAGGATGAATAAGTGTGGTCACTTCCTCAAGGAGCTACCAGTGTTCAAAAGAATCATGCATGTAAAAATCTTAAGTTTGGTCTGTCAGGTGTTATAGTAGATAGATGTGCCAAAAAGTAGATCACCATATGAAGCTTAAGAGTTAATTTACTCAACCAGAATTTATTGAGAACTAACTTTGTGTAAAATGTAGCATAAGATCATGGCAAATAATTTTGCTTCTAGAAACATACAGCACAGTTGGTGACATAATTATGCACACACATACTTCACCCATAATCAGTAGTGGTAGTTCAAAGTAATGTGAAATTAAGTGTTGACTACTACAGCAAGGAGAGCCATGTTTCTCAGAGACCTTTCAGGGTCTTTCAGAGAGGAGACCTCATAGACAGGGTTAAATGTAAAACCTTTTGCAAATCATCTTGAAGTCTTGAGGCAAAGACTTGATCACAGGCCCGAGAGGAGGGAGAAAGTCTGAGACTGCAGGAGGGTGGAGACAAAAGTAAAATAAAATTTTGTTCCTTTTAGACTCAAACTCACTCTTCTCATAATATTTATAACATTTCGTAACATTTTCTTTCCTGAAACTAAATTCTGATATAATCTACCTGTACATATGTTATGAAACTAAATTATTTTACATAAAGATACAATGTCCTTAGTACAGTTTAGATGAGGATGAAAGGTTTAATAAAATGCACATTTCAATCCATAATGGGTGAGCAGCAGGTGGCCAAAGTTAAAGTCAGATGTTTGCACTGAATCAAGTTAGACAGAAGCAAATTACAAGCTGTGCTGAAAGTTCAGAGGTGCAGCAGAATCTAGGAAAAAGCCCGCCAACAAACCGTTGCTTGAGTAAGTAATGGCAGACTAGAGCTGTCTCAGAATGATGAAAGAGGAAAATGACCGTACCTGTAAGGACACTGTGTCTAGACAAATTATAGATGGTTGGAGTGAGAAAATGAGGAAGTAAGGAACTCTTGCAAAGAACTGGGCTTTATTTTGTGAGTATGTGTTTAGATAATTCCTTGTGTTCTGTGGGATGGAGATGAGACAGGGTATTCCAGAAAGCATCTTGTACCTTGGAACCACATGTTGAGGTTCCCTATTCTGACTCTGATACCTAAGAGAACCACAGAGACTATATTTTTTGACAGTCAGCAGGAAGTTGGAAAGCTGTGAGACAAAGAGCAGTAAAGAGAAATTTCATGTTAGGTATGGGACTATAGGATTGCAAGGGTAGAGAATATGAGATTGAAAAACAATTGGCAATTACAAATAACTTCAAATTATAATTATCATAACTAATTTCTTCTGCCACAAATTTAAGCCAATGGATTATTAATAAAATATGATGAGGATGCTATATTTTATGGGGTATCAAAGAACACTAACAGCATCTCTAATTTTGCTAAAAAATATTTGCCCTGAGCACAAGTGTAGTGAAGGAAGTGTGTACTATTGTTCAGGGGCCCTGGTGATGATTTCCTGTCATTGTGTTCACAACAGTGAGCAGCTCCTGGAGTCTGAATGTAAATCAGTACAGTCTTCCCATGACCACAAGAGAGGGTAGAGCAAACCTAGCTGTCTCCATGGATTGTGGTTGTAGCATCAGTGCAGTGTGCATTCTCTTTAGGGATGTCATTCCCTGAACACAAGCTTATTGTTTGAGTCAAATAGGTCACTGCTGGTCAGATAATGGAACGAACAGTGTAGGACTAGAGAATCTGCCAGGATTTATGTCTGGGGAAATCTTGTATCTTGTCATGATATGTTCCTTTGCTATGTCTAGGATGAAAATACAAATATGCCTATATTTTCTTCAGACAACTGATTACATTTTGTCTGTGACTTCTCAAATTTTAGATCAGTTTTCTCCCTTAGTGTCAGGTCATTTACTGTGTATACATTGTAGTAGTTTATGGAAACTTGAAGCTTGACTATTGTGGTACTTTGCAGAAAGTGCCATGGAAAAGTGTTCCCTGTTGTCCACGGATACATAAGCTATTTTCACCATCCAGTATGAATATGTACTTTCTTGGCACAGAGTTGCTCCTTTTTTCTTGAGGTATAGTGCCTAGAAATTTATTTTTCAAAAAGAAAATTGTAGGGCACCTCAAGAAAGAAGATCCCATTTTATTTCTTTTGCATAGTCTGTCATATAATATACATATGTTAAATGTCTTTTGATTGATCGTGATGACAGGTAGAATGGCTGCTGAGATGATATCCCCTGGCCTCTCATTGTTTAGGTTTGCTTGCAGACATTTTTGGCCAGCAGAGGGAGATCAAGGTCCATCTTTGGATCAAACACCACCACTATCACCACCACCACTAAAACCAGCCAAGTCAATTGCTTGAGAAATCCAACTGTCAGAAAGGAAATCAGTCTGGTGAAAACCTGGAATAGCTCTACCTCAAGACCCACCCATACCACTCCTGGGTATCCATCCAAATGATTCTTCACCAAACCACAAGTACATATCCTCAACTATGTTCACTGTAGTTTTATTTGTAATAGCTAGAAATTGGGAACAACCAAGATGTCCTTTAACCGAAGAATGGATTAAAAAACTGTGGTGCATTTACACAATGGAATACTACTCAGCTATCAGAAACAAGGAAATTATGCAATTTGATGCCAAATGGATGGAACTAGAAAAGCTCATCCTGAGTGATCTAACTCAGACCCAGAAAGATGCATATGGCATGTATTCACTTATAACTGGATTATAGCCATATAGTGCAGGATAGCTATCCTACAACCAACAGACCCAAAGGAACAGGAACATAGACTTTGTTACCTGTTAGTGGGACACTTCACTCTAGTGGAGCATGAGGAGGGTGTTAGACTTCTTGTGTCAGATAAACTGATATGGGCTGATAGGTGGAGGTACCCCATGCCGGGGGAGTAGGATAGTTGGGAGAGGGAATAGAGGGTGGGGGGGTGGGACTGGGAGGGGTGGAGGGAGGGGGCTTTGATAAAGATGTGACTTGAATTAATAAATGAATGCCTAAATTAAAAAAAGAACTAAAAAAACTTGACAAGAGGGCTTGCTTTATGTCTTTAAATAAAATATTGATTTTATAGTGCTAATTTTATACCATTTAAGTACTATACTAGAGGAAAATACCTACTTTTATTTGTTTTTCACATGAAGAACTCCAGAAATGTTTAAAGGAGCAAATAAAGATTACCCAGAACCAACTTAGATTCAAATTTGGATATATCTAATTTGAATTTTAGCTTCATAATATATGGAATGTAAGCTTCTGAGAGAATGTAATTAAAAATTATTTACTGAATTATATCATGTGTGTGTTAGACTAGTACCCAGTACATAGTGGGAATAACAAGTTGTTGAATTAATAATGTAATAATCAAAATTACACTAAATCCAATAGTTTTATGATTGCTTAATATTAGCATTATATTATATTTTCCTGTTATATTTTAATAGCTACATAGTTCATTAATTATGAAATCAGCTTTATTCAACAAAATATTTATCATATATTTTGGTACCAAATAGTTACTAGTGGGCTCCACTCTTAAAGATTTTGATTTCATTGGTCTGGAATGGGATTTAGACATCGATCATTGATTTACTTATTAATTTATTTAAGAATAATTAAAGACTTACAATTTTTTTAATTGATTCTTTGTGAATTTCTCATAATGCACCCCAATCCCACTCATCTCTCTGTCCCTCCATATCTGCTCTCTGCCCTTGCAACCTCCCCCAACAAAACAAAACAAAACAACCAACTAAACAAAAGAAACATCTTGCTGTGGAAGCTGTGCCATGTCACAGTGTGTCACACAGTATACCCTTTTGCCCAAACAGCTTTACTTGCAAATGTTCATTGCGATTAGTTTAGTTTGAGGCCTCTGGCTTCTGCCACACTATCAATACTGGATCTGCACCAGTACTCTGCTCAGATATCCTGTTGTTGCCCTGTGTCATGGAGATCCTGTAGCTTTGGTTCTGCAGGACTGGTGCCTTCAAGACTCCAGCAGTTCAAAGATGGCGTAGATGTTGGGGTGGGTCAACTCAAAGCCCTGGGTCTGGACCTGGGTAGTAGCTGAGTTGGTCAGCCTGCCAGGTCCTCTGCACCTGGGCAAGCTCTTTTGCTTTGCCCAGGCAAGTAGCAGGATCATCTTTCCAGCACTGCTCTGGGGAAAACGCCGGGCCACTCTCTAGAGTTCTGTAGCTGGTGAGAGGCTGGGCCAGCTCTGCACAACCCTTGGACATCGACATGGCCCCAGACAGTAGCCCAGACCAAGAACCTGGTCTTTGGTGTTAATGTGGGCACCTACATTGACACAGACATCGCCCACTCCCCTATCCCCCGCTGCTACAGGGCCGTAGACTCAGACATGACCCTCTGGAGCATCACTGGGACATCACTATGGCCTCAGGTGGAAGCACAGGCTGCTCACATCAGGCTGTTCCTCACCGCTCTCGTGTCTCCAGTTCCACCTCATATTCACAGACCTTTTGGCTTCTCTTTCTTTCCCATTTCTCCACCGCATACTTGCTCATCTTAGAGGTTCTCATTCATGCCCCATGGAAGTGGGTGGGCCTCTGGGTGTTGTCTGCCTGCTCATGCCATGTGGTGGGGGGTCATGCCCCAACAATTTTTATTAGTCAGGTTTGTTCTTTGGTAATTTCATAGAAGAATGTAACTCATTCTCATTACTCTTATGTCAACCCCCACCTCCTCAACCTCTCCTTTCCTCCTTTCATTCCTGTCAGTTCTCTTTCCCTCTTACAAGACTGTTTCCCACATTAATGTCTATTTCTTTTGTTTGTGATCCATTGAGATTACCCAGGGCCATCTGTGTGACTATCCAGTGAAGACTGGTGAGCTCAGTCTTGAAGATAGCAACTCCCCAGCCTTCTAGACTTCATCAACAGTCAATCCTTCAACAGGGAGGGGGAGGGTTTCAAGAGACCCTTCCCCCATCCATTCCTGACTATTGACAGTCTATTCTTGGGTAGCCCTTGGTGCATTGTGCTGTCCTCCTTACCTTTCAGATTTTGAGTCATTTTTAGCCTTTCTGTGACATTCTGTGAGCCTTAGAGAGGTGGTATATGTCCTGTTTAGGGCCAATCACTCAACCACCCCCACTTTCAGCCCCATGAGCAGCCAAGAATCTTTGCTTTCATGGCTATTCTTTGTAAGAAGCTCCTCTGTTTAAGGTTGTGGGTAACACTCGTCTATGTTAAACAAAGATGTTTAGAAGGCATATTGGCACCATGGATATCGGTACTTTGCAAAGTTTGTTAGGATCTTTTAATATGCAGCTAGGGCTAGGAAGCACTATTCTGAGTTGTACAGCCAAGCTATTACTCAAAGAGATTGTACTGACTCAGAAACGAATTTCATTACCTACAATACAGCTGTTTCAACATCAGTCATCTCTACAGTTACAATTGGTCTGAGTGTTCATAGTATAGTTCTGTGTTCATCAGCATTCTCATTACTAGGGACTTTGAAAAATGCAGGAGCTCTGTTCTCTTTCTCTCTCAGTCATGATTTAGATTTTCACAAGGCTATCTTGGCAATGTGGCTACATGTTAAAGGCAGAGATGCACATATGCATCTTTTGTTTATTTATTACTTCAGGGTACGTCTCCATCACAGTGCCTTCTTTCTACACCCCCCAGTCCCGCCCTCCCACCCTCTACCCCCTATCCCTTCCATCCCATTCCTCTGGAGTGGAGTGTCCCTACATATCAGTCCCCCACCCCAGTTCAGCAGTCATATGAGGGCCAAGAGCCTCCTCATACACTGGGGGCTTACAAGGGAGCACCAATAGGGCAAAGTGTCTCAATAACAGGTAACAAAGTCTATGTTCCTGTTCCCTTTGGTGATTGGTTGTAGTATAGTTATCCTGTACTATATGGCTAAAATCCGATTATAAGTGAATAGATGCCATGTGTATCCTTCTGAGTCTGGGTATGGAATAACAAAAAACCCAGAATATCTAAATCAATCCTGTATAATAAAAAAACATTTGGAGGTATCACCATCCTAGATTTCAAGCTGTACTACAGAGCAATAGTAATAAAAACAGCATGGTACTGGTATAGAAACAGACCAGTTGATCAATGGAATCAAATTGAAGGTCCAGAAATGAAACCACACACATATGGTCATTTAATTTTTTTACAAAGAAGCCAAAACCGTACAATGAAACAAGGACAGCATCTTCAACAAATGGTGCTGGTCTAACTGGAAGCTGACATGTAAAAGTATGTATTTTAATTTTATTTGGACTTCAGTCCTCATACATGTCTATTGCTTGTTTCTAGTTCTTTTAAATGTCCATTGATATCCTATACTCATTTAAAGATAAAGACAGTATTTTAGCTGTTGAAAGACATGAAAAGAGTTTAGAATGGGGTGTGAATGAGCTATGATGTAGAGATGTATACACATGGACATTTAAATCTTTCAGGAAATGATACTAAACTGGACAGAAGAGCTGCCCAGAATGAAGAGAGAACATCATGTAGAGTGTGGACGTCTGACTCCTTTCTCATAGTCTTCTACACCCCCAGGTGTCTTTCCACTTGATGCTTTTTCCGTTTATCATTTTGCACTAATTTTTTAAATCATCTATGAAGTTTGCAATTTATATCCAAGTTTCACTGATTATAATTGATTGACTGCTAGCTGATGACTCAGAGAAAGCCATTTCAGTATTAGACAATGTGTGGTGGGAGAAACTGAACTCTCATATGCCCTGTAAGGTAGTTAGACATTTGGTCATAGGCTAGGACAATAACTATTGGTGACAATTAAAAAGGTGTTTTTTTTTTTTTGTGGAAAACCTCTTTTTCTCATAGAAGAATTTCAAGAGATAAATATGGTATGGATGAGAAAAATAGGAAACCATCCTTAGAATATGATTTTCAAATCCATGGCTGAACACCAAAATTAGTTGTCAAATTTTAATGGATAAACAGGATTTTTTCATAGCTTAATATTGTCACCCCAAGTATTTATTCTAAAGGAAAAATAGCAAATATATGTGAGAGGAACCCAGAAGACAGCATTTCAGTATCATCAGTGATAAGATATGTAGACACTCTTTAGTCGTGACTGAGCACTGAGGAACATTACTGCTGTTCATCTTCCTCAAAATCTACAGCCATGGTATAGCCATGTGAAATTATTAGAAAAACATAAATCGAGGGACAGCTTTCCAAATTCCCAGTCAGCACTCTTCCAACCTGTAAAGGTCATTTAAAAAAAAGAAATGTTGGTGCTGAGAAGATGGCTCAGTCACTCAAGTGCCTCCTGCATCAGAGTGAGGATGTGACTTTGGATTTCTAGAAAGTCCATGAAGAAAACACCAAACCAAACCAATCCAGCACAAATAGCTAGAATGGTTGTGTGCACTCTAGCCCTTCATTTGTTTTCTTGAGTTTTGGTTTTTGAGTATTTTGAATATTCAAGATATGAATCTTCTGTCAGAGGTGTAGGTGCAAATGGTTCTCTCCTACTCTATGGATTTCTCCTTCACTCAAGAGATTATTTCCTTAGCTATACCAAAGCTCTTAAGTTTTTAATGAGGTCCTACTTGTCAGTTGTTGGACTTAGTCCCTGGGCAAATTGAGTCCTCTTCAAAAAGTACTTGAAGGGCAGATTTAATTAATAAAAAAAGATAAAGTAGGAAATGGTTGAAGATGATTCACAACATTTATCTTTGGCCTACACACACACACACATACACACATACACACATACAATCACATATACACAATGGCACACACAGAAACATACACATACACAGAAACACACACATCACACATATTACACATACATCACACATATGCATACATGCACACACATTCACACACATGACACACACATACACAGAGACGTACATCACACACACATATCACACACACTTCACACATACATGTATACACATACATGTACACACACACATACACACACACACACAAATGGACAAGAAAAAGGGAAATACTCTCACACTAGAGGAGCTTAAAAATATGGCACCCAAATAAAACATGGGAACAGACAGAATCAAGATAAGAGAGTGGTAGGAGACTGATAAAGCTTGGTTAAAACTTATAGATTAGTTAATAATGTGATACTAATGTTAGTTTCTTTTTTTACAAAATTTTTTCTATTACCTGTGTACATGTACCCACACGTAACAGTACTATTTGTGATGCAGTGAGTATAATAGCCAACGTTATTACATCCCTAATGTGTGTTAGAGAGGTAGGCAAGTAGTCTACAAATAGCTAGTGCCAGTCGGAGTAGAGATAGAGTTCATATCTGACTATATGTGACTGTGAAGGGGAGAGGGAAGGGTAAAGGCTCCTGATGGTTATGAGCCCTGGTGATGAACTCTGGTAGAATAACTAACACAGATAGAAATGACAGAAAAAGAAGTATGAGTGAGATGATTTCAGGTTCAACATGTTATTTGTGTACATAGTGTTTTCTTCAGCTTTATTTAAAATACATAGAATACTTTGTTGAAATGTAGAAACACATTAAATGTGCTTAACGTTACAATGGTTTAAAGACCGTGATTTGATCAGATATGAGTGTAAGTTGGTGATGTTCAGCAGGCTCCTGTGGTAGCTGCATAATGGGCATACTGACGCTTCCCTGAGCATGTTTCTGCAGACTGGATAACCATTTTCACATGGTTTGGTGAGACATTCCTTTGAAAAGCAAACTAGGTACAGTTATAGTGTGTGGGGCAGACGGGTGTGGACTTGGGAAAATGATTGGTAATTAACTGGGTAAAGGTTGCTGACACAAAGTCTGATTTGAGTGGTGATGAAGAACTGTGCTGGTACTTGTTATCTTGCATGAGGTTTCCTTGGTGGACGCCCCACAGCGGAAGGAGTGTGCGTGGGGGGGAACATGTTGTGTTATCTAACAGTCTTCCAGCAGCTGGAAGTGCTGGCAGAACAGAGAACTCCTGCAGGAAGCCCTGAGCCCTGAGAAGCAGCCACCCATCCTCAGAGGTTCCACTCACAGGCAAGCATCAGTCCCCTTCATTAAGACGACATTGTTTTTCTATACACTTTGCTTCTTACTGGTAGGAGGAATAAAGTTCTGTTTGGATTGAAATCTTTTCCATGTTTGCTAAATTCCTTTACCCTAAACACTCAGATCAGGCCTGTTATTTCCAACTGGTATCCCCCGGGGAGGGCAGATTATCCTGTGAGGGGAGGGCTTGTAAGTTAGTCAGATCTTCCACATCACTCAGGTGTACATTATTCTGTAAAACTAAAATGTTTTCTTGCCAAACACCCTGTACTGTCACCTCTGACAGTGGGAGCAGTGGAGAAGGACAAAGGAAAAAAAATCAAATCCTTGCACCAATTCCAGTTTGGGGGTAGGGAGAAGGAGAAAAACAAAACACCCCCCAAACAAACAAAACAAAAACAAAACAAAAGTGAAAACAGAGTAACAGGAAATTCCGACTTTACCTCTTAATTGGACATGTCTACACAGGTAGAGATTTCTAATAAAAAAATTCTTTAGCTATGCCAGAAAATTAGTGAATAAGTATGGCTAACCAATGAAGTATTTTAAAGTATTTTAAAGCTGTTTTATAATGTAATCGTTAAATTGTTTGAGAAAAGAGTCATCCAAGGCTACATGGTGGTAACGTCTAAGTGATGGGGTTTGGGTCACTAATGTCTATGTCTTGTACTTTTAAATGCTGATTTTAATGACTTCTGTTCCAAGACATAGACATGATAGTTAATCGGCATCTCTAAGACTCACCACTCACTATGCTGCAGCAGCTTAGAAAATATCTCAGGCTCTAGGAGGGCTTGTGGAGATGCTCGTGAGAAGATATTGCCTTCTGGCAGCCAGAAAAGCACACATACTTTAATCCAGCCTTCAGGAGGCAGAGGCAGTCTAGCTCCAGGTCCAGTGAGGGACCCCCGTGTTGGACAAGATGTGGAGAGTGATAGAGCAGGATACATGATGCACTTCTCTGGCCACCTTGAGCATGCATGTGAACAGGTACCTCATACATACATGCACACATACTTGTGCATACATGTGAACAGGTACCTCACATAAATATACACATATATGTGCATACATGTAAACAGGTACCTCACATACATATACACAAATAGAAAAATTAAGAAAGATTTAAGTTTAGATAATAGTAGTGCATATTCCTTGTAGCAACATTGTAATATTTTAATTTTCAAGTGAAAACATTCACACATATGCAGACTATAATAGTTACTTCTCTCATTGCTGTGGTAGAGAACCCACAGGAACAATTGACAGGGAAAGTTTATTTTGCTCATGGCTTGTGGAGATACAGTGTCTCATGGCTGCTGTGATAGATCCTTGTAGCTGGTCACCCTGGGATAGATTAGGAAACAGAGTTAGACTGGCAGCAGAGATAGCCCAGAATTATCAGGGACAACCCACAGGCTGAACATCCTCCATGAGCCTCATGTCCAGAAGGTTCCACAAAAATCCCAAAATATCACCACTAGTTTGGGACCAAATGTTCACATGTGAGTAAGTGGGGACAGTCCACACCTGAACATTATATAAAGTAAGAAGAATGACTAGAATAATTTGGAATCTAGTATGCGTGCACATAATGTACATACACATGCACATGGCATTTATGTGTTTTTCACATGCAATTATGTTTTTTTGTGTGTATGCATGTGTGTGTATGTACATGTGTGGGCTAACACATGTCATTGCATATGTGTAGAAATCAGAGAAAAATTAGCAGGAGTCTGTTTTTCTTTCTACCATGTGTAGTCCAGGGATTGAACTTGCATCATCAAGACTGGCAGCAGGTGCCTTTACCTGCTGAGCCACCTTTCTAACCCTGTTAATTCTTATTTTTTTTCCCTCAGGATAGGAGAGGACTTAACGTTAATACTTAATTTGTGATTAGTCTTTATCTTTATGAAATAGTCACTTCTTATTTGTCATAGGGTGGAATCAAGCACCATGATTCTTGAGGTTATTTATCAGAATTAGCCACCAAGTCCCAGATGGGATAATAGAGGCAGAGTTTCAGAGAGCAATCAGACACTGGGTCCAGAAATGCCACTGAGCACCATATATCTTCTCTATCAATAGTAGGCAAAATTCTATGTAGAAAAATGAGAAGAAAAACTGATCCATATTAAAAATACATGTGGAATATAGATAAGCAAAATTACATTTTGCTTTAAACAACTGAGATTGCATTCAAGGAATTGAAAGCAAACCTTAAAAATATGGTTGGGAACTATAAGTTATAAAATTTGGCATAGCACATTTCAACAGAAGCAATATAATTTTAGAAGCAAAAATGGTAATGACAAGAAAAATAGGAATGACGGATAAGTACAAATGCTTCCTAATGTATCTTCTGTCATCTTAGATTGTCTTACTGATCAGATATGCCAGCATTTCCTTGAGAACAAACCTGCATTTTGATGGATCTTCTGCTGACGAGCTTCTTCAGACCCAAGGGGTCCTCAGCTGGCCTGTTTAGAATATTTCATTTTCCTTTTTTCTAAGTGTTTGTGTGTATTACATGTATCGTATATTCTCTTACTTTGCGGGGATACCTTCTTCTCCAACATGCCTCCCCTAATCATCTTCCATCTTGATTACTGCAGCCCAAACTTGCTTTATGGATGGCTGTCAGATTTGAGATTTTAATTTGTGGCCAGTACTGTTTGGTCTCAGGATTGGGGCTGCTTTTTCTTAGCTCTGCTTAGTGAACCACTTGTAGTTTTACTACCTCAGAACCACTAGGGAGAGGAGACTTGTAGTAAATCAGAGCAATTTGCAAATAAAAGGCAAATATTTTAAAATACTAATCATTTGTGTTCTTTGTATGTACTTTAAAAAATTAAAAGACATCTCTAGCAGTTGTGAGTTTATAGAAAAATGGAGGAGAAAGTGTAAAGATGTTTCAGTAACCTTTGTTTTTTTTTTTTTTTTTGGTTTTTTGAGACAGGGTTTCTCTGTTTAACAGCTCTGGCTGTCCTGGACTTGCTTTGTAGACCAGGCTGGCCTCGAACTCGCAAAGATCCGCCTGCCTCTGCCTCCCAAGTGCTGGGATTAAAGGCGTGCGCCACCACCGCCCGGCTAACCTTTGTTTTTTCTAATACACATGTGAGTAAGTGGGGACAGTCCACACCTGAACATTATATAAAGTAAGAAGAATGACTAGAATATTTTGAAATCTAGTATGCATGCACATATGTACATACACATGCACGTGGCATTTATGTGTTTTTCACATGCAATTACTTTTATTTATTTATTTTTTTGTGTGGGAAACTTCCCAATGCAGTTAATCCTATCATCAACCTCTTGTGTTAGTGTAGTGCATTTAATGCAATTGATGATCCAAAATTGATATACCACTATTAGCTGGATTGCATGTTTTACATTAGGGATCACACCTTGTGTTGTGTTTTATATATAATAAGTTTTAGGTTGGTGTAAAGATTATTTTACTCGGGCTCTAGACAAGATGACATTGAATCTGTAGACAAAGTTGGAAAAACTGATATCGTTGACAATGAGTTCTACCACATACATAAAGTATCTCATTGGTGATGACTTTTAAAATTTCTTCTGTTAAAGTTTTGTGGTTTTTACACCATGTTATGTTTAATTTTAGCCTATGGTTATTCTTTTCTTAAGTTTAGACTCGTGCTCTCCAATATAGTACTGCCTATCTGTATGTCGCCTTTAAGAACTGCATGTTCCTTAAATAGAAATATCTATTAGATTTCAAAGACATAGTAGCATAAAAAGAGGCAAATGAACCATTCATAATTTAAATTTAGATTTTTACTGTATTTTAGTTATCTTAAATAAAAAAAATTACTAGTGAAATGAACCTCCTCTACTTCTTTTTACCTTTTTTTGTGTGGTTGTTAGGAAATTTAAAATTATGTATGAGGCCGGCATTATATTTTATTACATTTTATTTATAACATTTCTCTAGACTTTTTCATCTATTACTTTGTTCAAACTTTGATGGCTAAAGTGGGATTAGAAGTAAATTAGGATTCAGTGTTCTAAAGATACTTTGTATTTCTCACACAGAACACCCTCAGCATGTGCTATTTTCCTTTGTTTGATACTTTTAGCTAGAATTTCTCAGTTGGAAAAGAGATGCATTGTGGTGAACCTCTTGCCATCTAAAGAGGCCATAACAGGATGATTCAAAGTAAAACACAAGATCATGTTTTAGGGTTCTTCACTCTTCCATGGTCTTAAGATGATGTTAGTAATGAACCTACAAGAGCATATACTTTGTAGCTTTTGTAAAAGTAAGACAACTTTGATTTATTCAGTACTGAGGACTGAACCAAGGGCCTTGATTGAATTAAATACCCAACCCATTTTCCCCATCTTTTTAGTTGTATTTCAGTGTATGCATTTTTGCATGTGTGTATGCATATTTTTGCATGTGTGGGTGGATGTTTATATTCATGTGGAAGCCTGAAGTCATTGGGAATCATTGTTGATTGATTTTTGCATCTTATTCAATGAGGGATGGTCTTTCAGTTAAACCCAGAGCTTTCCCACAGGGCTAGTGTTGGTAGCCTTCTTGCTCTGGGGAACCCTGTCTCTAACTTCTGCAGCTGAAATTACAGAAGGCCACAGTGTGTACCAGCATTTTATGCTCGATTCTGGGAATCTGAAATCTCGTACTGTATTTGCATGGAAAGCACTTTAGCCCCTGAGCATCTCTCTTAGCTCCACCCCCTTCAAGTCCTTTTTATGCTTTTATTGTGGGGTTTAGCTAAGTTGGTAGGCTGACCTTGAACTCTCTCAATAACAGTGGCAGTGCTTGAACTTGTGATCTTCTTGCCTCAGCTTCTTTAGTAGCTAGGATTATAGGCTGTGCTACCAGGATATAGCTAGGATATTTTATACACAACTAGTCATAACTTTTGTCTACTCTGAGTATTCTTTGTCTTACTATGACTTGTATAGGATGGCATTGGTGTGGTCATAGGCTTTTTTTTGGTATATTTAAGGAAAATTAAATTGGATACATTTAGTTTATGCTAAGTGGAGTATATTTATATGGTGAATAGTTATTTCTGGTTGTTCCATTTAGAGATGGCTTCTAGGAATGCTCCAATTGTCACTCAGTGTTTTCATGCACCAAGTACTGAGACCTCCCAAGTGAAAGGTTGACATCATTATGTGACTGCATTTTATGGTGCTTGCTGATAGTAGGCATTTATGTCATTAATTGGAGAGGAAAAAAATGTCTAAACATTTGAAGCCAGAGACTGCTCTAAGAACAATCCTCCCAGATCGTAAAAGCAGCAGCAGTGGTGTCAGTTTTCATTGGCGCCTCATTTATCATGGGAGCCATTCTACTCGGGAACATATTTGATAGGCAGCATTTATAGTTAGGATTATTACAATGTTTAATTTTTGAGTGTGGATTGAATGAAATTGATTTTTATCAGAATCACTGTGTTAGGTCATACATTTGTAACAGTAAAACAAACTGGGAATTTCTGTGTGTGAAGATGGATATATGTTACCATAAAGAGATTAAGATAAACAGAAGTGACAGTGCTCAAAGTTGTTCTCAACATTTGTTCACTGGAAGGTCTCTGAGATCCTTTGGGTGTATTGGCAAAGTAAATCTATTTTATTTTACTTTTTAATTTTACTTCTCTGAACCTTACACTGAAAATTCCTAGCATGCAATACAGATGAAATACATGAACGAATCATAATATCTTTTGATATGTCAAACGAAGAATTTTCAAGACTAAAATCATTCTTCCTACAGGACTTTTTTTTTTTTAAAGGTTTGACCACAAAATGTGACAATTCATATGCATGCCTGTGAGATTCTGTAGGTATGAAATGCTGAATGGCACATCTTTAACCCTGAAGGATTTGGGGTGGGATGTACTTCATGATGCAAATTTAGGTCAATTGTATACTTATGGGACCAGATAAACATATTGAAAATTGCTATTAGCCTGATTCATGGTGCTGGGTGGGGTGGTGTGGGGGAATAGGGGTTGAACTGCAGTGGTCTGGCTTATAAATTTAACCAGATTATATTTTGCATTTTTTGGGTGGATAAGGGAAGAGTATCACATTGGTCCGACCAAGGGCTCGCTTTTACAGGGTTGTTTCCTACTCTCAGCTATGCCACACTAAACACCCAGTGCCACCACCCTAAAGGTTCTTAATAGTTTGTTTCTAGTGTTTGCCACAAGCTATCATAAATACTTTGCTCATTAAAAAATTAAATTTGTGCTTCTTCTGGGAACGTGTTGTGAGTAGACTGGAGTTTATCCCCTCATTGTTGACTGTCCTCTCCTTTGGCAGAAACACTCCCCACTTTCAAAAGAAGTTCTAGGCTTAACATCATTAAAGTGTGCTGAGGTAACACAGTTTCTGAAGTCATCCAACTTTCTTCCAGCCACAAAGGAAAAAAAGTCAGTTTTTAAAATATATTTTAATACACACATCTTCCAGGTCTGCAGTGACATTGACATACTAACATATTTCAAAGACAAATTGATCTATTATTTAATGATTTTTTTGAACTTGGAATTCTCTTTATTCAATTTATGCCCTGAAATTTCAAGAAAAATTTGAGGTAAACTAAGAATTTATACCTCCCAAGACCTTTCACTGCATCTCAGTCTTTTTTGTCATGTTATTAATGAAGACGATTCACATGTAGCCTCCAAATGTGATGTGGCATAGCTGAGGAGATCTGAAACAGCTCACTGAGTTCCTAGAAAAAACAAGTGACTTTTAGATGCAGTACTTACACATTATAAAGGGAATGCAGATGGGTGGTTTATACACTGTGGTAATTTCAGACTACTGCCAGTGGCTTCTTGCAATATTATGCAAGAATATAAGAAATGAGGTTCATTCTAAGTTGGTTACAGGCCCCATGTGCATGCATGTTAGTGTATGTGTGTGTGTTGTGGATGTTATATCATCAACTGAATGTATTTTTCTAGGGTTAATACCATAGAATTGGTAGCCTAGTAAAACTATTCTTTCGTGTGTCCTGATTGATGCCCGTGAATAAAAAAGGCTCTTTGCCTTTTCTGAAGTCTGCATTTGTCACTACAAGGCAAAGAACTCCTCTCTGCCATTCTGCAGATGACCTTCATGGTGAGGAGCATGCTCTAAGCCGGAACAACTTACTATTCGATGGGTCTATAGTGGTCCCCTCCGTGGTGGTGTGTGTGACCCTTCGCATGCCTGCAGGGGTGCTCATTTCATAGTCATCGTCATCTGTGACACCAGGAGTTGTGATACGGCCTGGGGTGGTTCCCTGATTGGCAGGGCTTGCTCCTGCCTGTCTTGCAGGAAGGACTCCATTCTGCACATCTGGTTTAGCGCCAGCCTGACTGGAGGGTGGGATGCCTCCAGGGAACAGGGGGTGGATAAGGAGGCCTGTGAAGATCTGTGACGCTAATGGCTAGAACAGGGAAGGAAACAGAGAACAAAGTAAAAAAGAACACATTTTAGCAAGGTTAAACAATCCTTTTTCTTTCGAGGACATCAGGTTGGGATAGAGTGTCAGGAGGAAGAGGATAAAGTCAGAGAACAATCACAAAGAGCGGGCATTCATCAGAAATGTGCCCTTTCAGGGCGAAGTCTGATGTGGGTTTCAGTGTTGGGATTTGTTGCTGGGCTCCTTTTCCTTAAAAGGGGAATCAAAATGCAAGGCAGTTATAACATAAGGGCACTTTGAAGTTATCAGGCATTTCTGGAGATATTGACAAACTTTATCTCTGTCCTTGACCTAAAAGACAAGCTTTCTTTTGCCGAGAGAGAGAGAGAGAGAGAGAGAGAGAGAGAGAGAGAACAAGTTAATGGAAAAATGAATAAAAGTTGATGAACCAGATATTGCCTTCATGGCTTGTGTGCCTTTAAGCTCCCTCAGCATCCTCAAAGGCACTGGTGTGTTTAGTCAGAAGCAGTTTTCTTGGCACTTGACCTGCCTGTGCATTTTCTGAGATTACTGAAAGAACACCTCTTTTTTGGAGGTTTCCATGGCTAGGTACTGCTTAAGGTCTGAGCTAGACCTGATAATATGAATTTAAGCAAGTTCTCAAAGTCATCCTGAGGTGATCTGAGGGCCAAGACCCTAGATTGGGAAGCTCTGTCTTAGACTAAAGAGATCATGAAGGCAAGGCTAAATCTGTGCTAGATGAGAAAGGCAGATTGCAACACAGAACATTTCAAACTGAGGATCATGGCAGATGGTTTTGAAATATAAAATTTGTAATTAATAGAGAAGTCTGTAAGTTATCAAAACATACTCCACATGAGAGTAAGTGTTATTTTGTGAAACCATGTGTATATGTTGCGCTGTATGAAAATTTCATTATCATCATGGGATGAACTAAAAAGTGCTTGAAAACTACTAATATAACAGAACACATAGCTATGGATCTGGTTCCACCTCTCTTGTTGCCTTTGAGAGTTAACTTAGTTAAGCTTGCTGAGTCTCAGTTTATCTTGACCGCTCCGTCAAGCGTCTGTACTTTGTAGAGTGAGGGCTAAAGGTGAGGGATCTGCTAAAGTACTTGTTATGTGAAAATGCCCCAGTAGCAGAAGGGTGTGAGTGTTCATCTGTCAGTGCTGGCAAAAGAGATGTTGATGCATACTGCAGTGTCATTTAGGGTAGTATAGCAAATGTAATACATACCCCTTCCATAACATAAAAGCCACTTAAAAACTGTGTTCTGTCTTAAACAGTTTATGATGGTTGGTAGCAAAAGGCCAAAACTTCACATTTCCTTTTTAAGCATTATTAGGTACAATACCTTTAAGAAGCGTTACCCTTAATTTTGTAACAATATACAAAGATCAATACCAATGTGGCCAAATATACTCTTAATTTTGTATCAATATACTAAGAGCAGTACCGATGTAGCCCAATACAATCTTAATTTTGCATTAATATACAATGATCAATACCAATTTAGCCTAATATAGTATTATTATATTAGGGCTTATTCAATAATCTGTCCTTTTTTCTTGATCTTTCCTATACAATGTCTATGTGCCATTTTTTCTCAAGTCTATTCACTCCTACAAAAAAAAAACCAAAACTGTGTTATGTGACCTTGCACCAATTCTTTACTTCTCTCATATTTAGATGTCACAGTGATCCAAATGGATGTTTCTAAACATGACCTGTGCATTATTGCATAGGAATTACAAGAGATGGGAATATAAGAATTTTAATTAAGAAATACAAACTAACAGTCATGCAGGTGTGACATTTTGTTAGTTATTATGACAGTCTATCACAGTTATTTTCTAAGCTACTCAGAAATCAAGTTGTTAAGAGACAGCAACATTTGCTTATCTAAACATAAGAGATAGTAGGGCGTCTTCAAAACCCCCAAGAGATCTGCAGAGTATGGCATTTAAAGATGTTTTCTTAAATTAAGATTTTTTTGATATCGAGACATGCCGGCTCCTGACAGCATCCCCTATTCCACTCCAAGTAGAAGATGAGCATCGAAGAATCTCCAGTGTGAGATGGTTGAATTAGTGGCAAGCCTATCTCTTGGCAAAAAAAACAAAAACAAAAAACCCTTGCTTCAACTGTAGACAGAATGCTGTCCAAAAAGGACAAAGCTTGGAAGTAGGTAAGTCGACAGCCTAGCTCTGCCAAGACAGGGTAGGTAAGTCCTTCATAATTCCTGCTCTACAATCAATGTCTGTCAGAGAAATGGGGCCAAACAGCTGAAGATTGATGCTGTAATGTATGGAGAGAAAATGGGAACTGTCAAGGCAGCCACGGGTATGTCATTTCTTAGTTTTGGAAGCTGTGGGCCCTGCACTTCCTATATAATCAGATATATTTATCCCTCTCAGGTCTCTGAGGTGGTTGAAGAATAGATAGCTAGAGTCTCATAGTTAAATTTTGAGTTGTTTAGGAATCAAGAGGGCATTCTGGATCTAAGAAGATATTTTTAAAATTGTGATGCAAGTTAGTATGAAAGCTGAGTTAGATATAGAACTTTAAACTCATGGAGATGGTTAGATAGTAGAATGTTAAAGAAAGGCCAAATACATATGGACTGGACATTGGGAATGTATGCTAAGCTATATAACTCATAGTAAATTGTGGCCTATTTATTTCAGTTGTTTTGTACTGTATTTATAGTTATAAGAGAAAGAACCATTTGTTGGACTGAAAAAAAAAAGAATTATGCATTCTGGGGGGAAGGGTGAGAGGGTAGGAGGGTGGGGCTGGGAGGGGTGGAGGGAGAGGGCTGTGATGGAGATGTAACTTGAAGTAATAAATAAACATTAAAAAAAAAACTGTGTTCTGTGACCTTGCACCAATTCTTTACTTCTGTCATATTTAGATGTCACAGTGATCCAAATGGATGTTTCTAAACATGACCTGTGCATTATTGCATAGGAATTACAAGAGATGGGAATAAGAATTTTAATTCCTATCCTTCAATTATTTGTGTTGATAGGGAAGAATTCACTCATCACTTCCAGAATATAAGAGAAATCTCATAAACTTGAAAGCCCAACATTTATATCTGATTCTACATCTGTAGAATAGTATATACTCTTCAATAAAAAGCTTAAGTCACCCAAGATAAAGTTTAAAAATGTGCAGCGGCCCTCTGGGTTAATACTGAGTCTCATAGCAATATATATTGATATATATATATATCAATATATATTGATACCACAAAGTTAAATTAATGGAAAGTAGTAGGACAAAGATGGCAACATTTGTAGCTGAGACGGAATAATCAAACTTGAGGAACGATGAAAATGCATAGCTCATTGTAGGGAACTTAGGAGATGGGGTTGTGATCAAAACAACTGGAAGACAGAGGACACTGGGAGAAGTGAGAAGGACTTAAAACAAGAGTGACTTAAAGATTTTCTTTTTACCAATTCCTCTGAGCTTAGAAGAGTACCCTAAAAGCAAAATGATAAACAGAAATAATTAGAGAAATTTCAATATATTCAATGCAATATATATATAATATAACTCAAAAACTTTAAATACATTTAAATATTATAAAGAAATATGTTTTACTTTCAATAATATATTAAATAGTCTGGTATCTATACCACAAAAGTCATGTCAGCATGTGATATAGGACTGCTCATGTTCGTTATTGAATAAAGTGACTTATCTTTATTTGAAAGTAAATTTATTTATTATTAAGTGATAGGTATACATTGGAAGGAACCTAGAGAATACAGAAAGCAACAGAAAAAAAATAATCCTATGATTTACATAAGGTGTTCTTTCCCGGTGTTTTCTACACATTTATTCTTCACATAATAGAAACTTTTATTTATATAGTTTTTTGTCTTTCTTTTTTTCTTAGTATTTTGTAACAACCCCTTAGCTGTCTTACTGCCAAATTGTAACAAATGTAATTTTAAATGGCTATGTAGTTTATTTGTGATTATGTCATAGTTTACATAAGTTTTCTTTTTGGTTTAGTTTATTTTAATTTAAGGTTTAATTTAAGTTAATTTAAAGCTTAGCTGTATTTTTGTACACCACAAATATTATTTGATGAGTGTGTTGTACTTAAATCTTTGCTGCATTTCATTTTTTTTCTTGAGATACATTTAGATGTGGAACAAAGAGCTGGCAGGAGTGGGTTTCGTCAATGACACCCTCCTGTAATCCCAGCACTGGAGAGGTTGAGGCAGGGTGACTGTAAATGCAAGGTCAGCTTAATAAGATATACATATGCCTGTTTAAAAACAAAGGATTCAGAGGGATTTTATACTAATGTTTGCTCTGATTTTAGGAATGAAACTGCTATCTGCTGATACTGATCTTGGTCCTTGGTAAATTTATCAGTGAGCTCAAGAGTAGCTTTCGTAAAAGCAAATAGGAAGAGAAAGAAAAAGGGATTGAGCATTGTGGGATTAAACACCTATGGCTAAATTAGATTTGAGATAAAGTAAATTCCTCACATCATGAGCCATCGTATTCTTGCCATTAAGTTATTTCTTTCTTGGCAGTGCAGTTCAGGGTGTGACTGACTGCTTCATTTACTGAGGGTGTGGCTTGAGGAGCAACTTTATCTCATTCATTTTTAGAGTGGATGTTAATGGTGACGTCTACAAGAGACTGTGTCATTGTTAACTAAAAGGGTCAAAGCGGCAGCCTACAGATTGGGAAAAAATCTTCACCAACCCCACATCTGACAGAGGGCTAATATCCAAAATTTACAAATAAATCAAGAAATTAAATGCCAAGAAACCAAATAATCCAATTAAAAAGTGGGGAAAAGAGCTAAACAGAGAATTCACAAAGGAGGAATTCCTAAAGGCTGAGAGACACATGAAGAAATGCTCAACATCCTTACTCATCAGAGAAATGCAACTCAAGACGACTCTAAGTTTCCATCTCACACCTGTCAGAATGGCTAAGATCAAAAGCTCAAATGACAGCACATGCTGGCGAGGGTGTGGAGAAAGGAGAATGCTCCTCCATTGCTGGTGGGTGTGCAGGCTTGTGCAACCACTATGGAGGTCAGACTGGGGTTATCTTAGAAAACTTGGAATAGCTCTGCCTCGGAACCCAGCCATACCACTTCTGGGTATACATCCAAATCACTCCTCAAGGAATCACAAAGAAGTTGCCTCATTTATGTTCATAGCAGCCTTATGTGTAATAGCTAGAAACTGGAAACAACCCAGATGTCCCTCAACTGAAGAATGGATTAAAAAAATTGTGGTACATCTACACAATGGAGTACTACTCAGCTATCAAAAACAATGAAATTATGTAATTTGCAGCCAAATGGATGGAACTAGAAAAGCTCATCCTGAGTGAGCTAACCCAGACTCAGAAGGATGCACATGGCATCTATTCACTTATAGTCAGATTTTAGCTATATAGTACAGGATATCTATATTACAACCAATGCACCAAAGGGAACATGGGCATAGACTTTTTGTTTGTTTGTTTTTTTCTCTCCCTGTCATTGAGACACTTTTCCCTTGTGGTACTGTCTTGTAGGCCTCCAGTGTATGAGGAGGCTCTTGGCCCTCATATGACTGTGGAACTGGGGCGGGGGACTGTTATGTAGGGGACACTCCACTCCAGAGGAATGGTACGGAAGGAAAAGAGGGTAGAGAGTGGGAGGGCGGGACTGGGAAGGGTTGAAAGAGGACACTATGATGGAGATGTAACCTGAAGCAATAAATAAATAAATTTAAAAAACCAAAAAAAACCAAATAAACAAACAAAAAACTACCAACCAATCAACCAACCAACCAAACAAAAAAAGAACTTACAATGAGCCTGCCAGCCAGCCAGGGCCAGGGAAGTTAGATTTTTCTATCCTCAGTGCTCACACAGTGCAAAGTGAGTTAGAATCCTGGGGCCTGATTGGTGAGTTGAGAGTAGAGACATATTCTGCCCATGGGTGATTGAAATCACAGTCTGCTTAACACTAACCTTACCTGAGCTCCAAGATGTGCCACAATAATGGGTAACATCTGAAAAATGAAGGGACAGAAATCACTGTTAAAATATAATACACCTTATAATTTAATATATATGGGGAGAGGGGATTATGGGTTACACTTGCTCTGCAACCCTCAGCTACAGTTGAGATCTTCAAGGTATGTGAGAGGTACTGGTGATGGGCTTAGTGGTATGAGTTGCTGGCTGAAATAGAAGAGGAGTTGGCATTCTCTGATACTCTCTAGTACTCCAAAAAATGTAAACTTTTATTTTTATTTAAATAGAAAATCCATGATGTTAGGAAAAAAATCAAAATTGACTTTTAGCTTAGTATGTACTACCCTGAAAGGTTTGAGTCCGATGGGTTCAAATCTTTGATTTGGATTGACTGGAAATTGTTTGAAGTAATGACAGTGGATGTGCATGTATTTATTGTGTGGCACAAATTGTTCCAGACACCAATTCTTTTAATCTTTATAACAGAGGAAGCTTCTACTATAAGACCTGTTTTAAATTTTGAGGAGAGTGAGTCACATTGGAGTTAAAATAACTTACCTACACCTGCAAGCTGTACAGAGAGAGCTGGGATTTTCTACATGAGATATTGATTCTGGAATCTTTTCTTCCTAAGGTTGGCCTTTGATAGTTAAAGGCTGCAAATATATCCCTAGGTTTGTGTAATCGAAAGTGATACAATTTTATATTGCTTTCTAAATATTTATGTTTATGTCTATAAATATTTATGTTTATTACAATTTTATCATTTATGCTTTTATTATAATTTATGGGCATGTGTATATGCCAACAAATTAGTACTATTATCGCCATCTTTGGTCAGAGAAGCTTCTTTTTTTGGCAATGGGCAGCAACTATGTCAGAGACTCATAACTGACTGAACACTCAGCCTTAAATGAGCCATCTATATGGCCCTTTCCAAGGCTCAGGGGAAACCACATTGGTGTGGCTGAAAGAATGTAAGAGCTGGAGGAGGGGAGAGAATGCTGTGCAGTGCTTCCTGTGGCAAGGACATAGCTGTCACACTCCTGAACTTTTCAGCAGCTGTGATTACCTGCATGAGCCTTGCAGAAGATTGGACATGTCAACATTCTGTCATGGACAGGGAGGGGCCCATGAGGCCCTGCCCCTCTCTGAGGATCTATAGACAGTTAATGTTTGCTGGGGTAGCAGAGACATTTTCTTCAGTCAGTCATTGGGAGGGAGATGAGGAGGGGAACTTAGAAAGTAATGGGAGGCAATTATGATCAAAATACTTCGTATATATGTATGAGGCTGTCACTATGAACAACTATTATGTATAACGTATGTTAATAAAATACTTCCATAAAGTTATCCACTCTACATAGATGAGACAGGTTGGAGGGAATGGAGTTTGGGCCAGGAGAAAGCTATGGGGACGCTTTGTGATAGCATGGCCCAGAGACATTGAGAATGAGGAACAAATGACCTAACTTCCTACATGCCGGGGAATATGCTATGTCAGGTCTTCTATACTAAACTTTTTATAATATGCTCACTGCCTCTGATTCTCTGGAGAATAAGATGTTGTGTTGAGTCTGTTTCTTTTAAAATATTTTAAAGTTTAAATCACCTCCCTACATGATTTAATAGATACCAGCATGACCTTTGACCAAGTGTGTTTTTGTGATTCTCCTTCCCATGTCTCCCACTCCCCATGGTCACCTCCTAGCCCTCAGCATACTCTATTTCTTCATGTTTTCATGGTTGGGGTGGGGCACTTGAGGCAATTGAGACTGACTGAAGCTGGGAAATCTATAAATGAACTACACCAGCATCATGCATTAAAGAGGCTCACATTTCATTTGCCTGTTTCTTTGGTCTTTTTTAGAGGGCAAAATTCATTCTCAAGATTCTTATTATCAAAAAAATATGTGTCTTTGTTTCCCAAAAATACAATGAATTCAAATGAGTTCAAAAGAAACATTCCTTGATATAGCAGTAATTACAAGGATATAGATATAGTTATAAGGATGTCACTATAACATGAGTTTAGAAACCAAAAATTTGAAAAAAAACCCTGATTTTCCACAATAAGGACTTATGCATATGGTAGCATAATATGCAGTTATTAAAATAACATTGTAAGTGAATATTTTAAGATTAGAAACAGTTCATGCCATGTTGTGTTAGTAGAACAAATGCCTGCAAGTTATCTGCATAATAATTTCAAGAACTTTTAAATAGGCTGCTTGATTCCTGAAGCTTCAATAGAGAGAAGATGCCCTCAGAGTCCAGGAAACCTTCCCTCAGTTTACCTGGGGTTGCAGCTGCTGCTGTCCATTCAGTGGCCCCAGGGTGAAAGGGAATGTCTGTGTGCCGTGTGCCGTGGTGGCAGGGTTGAACTGTGGGGCATCAAAGAAGATTTTCATTATGTTTTTTTCAGTTTGAACATCTAGAACCCTAAAACATATTCATTAAAGGTGAAAAAATATATTTAAAGCAAGAATTTCCTATGTAAGTTCATAATAGTTTATTATGTGTATAATTAATCACAGATGAAATTAAGATATTTGTTTAATTTCCTAGCATAACAAGGTCCATTACTAACTTCTGTATTAATTTTTCCAAAGATTTTTTAAATATTTAATTACATGTATGTATGTATGTGCATTGTGTGTGTATGTGTGCATGCAGGTGCCTAAGTAAGACAAAAAAAGGGCATTGGATCCCCTGGAGCTGGAGCTCTATGAAGCTGTGAAGCTGTGAGCTGATGTGTGTGGGTGCAGGGAACTGACCCTTAGGTCCTCTACAGTCCTCTCTGCATTATATTGCTCCAGTTCCTCTTCAAGTGCTGCTAACCACCAAGCCCCTACATTAAACTGAAAAGGCAAAAAAACTCCCCAAAAGTTTAGCGTATATATTGTCATGCCACAGCATATGTTTATGGAGGTCAGAGGACAACCTTCGGTGTCTGCTCTCCTTCCACCTTTATGTGGTATCTGGGCTTCAAACTCTGGTTGTCACACCCTTGTTGCAAATGCTTTTAAACACTGAGCCACCTTGTCCTTCTACCCCCGGAAATAAGATTTTTCTTTGGCATCTCTGATATCATTTATGTAAATTGCACCCTCTGGCTACAATAATGGTTCTTGGACATTTTATGATTGCTTTTCCCCCTAAGAAATGAATTATTTCATAGGTATTTCCAGACAAAGTTGTAAGATATAGAATAAAGCACCTACTCCAGAACACAGATTAACAGTATATTTAAATCTGAACACTGGGCAGAATCAGGAGGGAAACACTTTCTTCCCCAAATAGATTAATCTTTACAGGTATTCTATGAGCAGAGAGAAGATCTTGTTGTCTTTTCTTGTCACCCTAGAGGGTGACAATAGCAGCCATAGTGCTTTTTGGCATGTGGATGAACAGGAGACATTAAGGAAGGTCTGGTGCATAAATTAGGGCAAGATCTTAGAGAAGAGGCAACAGAGTCTGGAGAAGATTAAAAGTGAGAATAAGGTCAGTTGTATAGAGGGACTTATTAGGAAAACTTTCAAAGAATTATTGAATACCATATGACACTGTGTGACTATTCTCTCGCTCCTCTTCCAGCAGATGTGCAGTGACTATGTGCACCTGTGCACTTGTGGCTAGACATGTCTCTATGTTCTTGACTCTTCTCTATGCTTACTGTCAGGTGCCCTGTTTATTAAACAAAAGGGAGTGAGGTGATATAAAAGAGTACTTACCAATTGTAGGTCTGATCCCAGAGTGAGCAGCTGTGTTAATGGTATTAGACTTATGGAAGGAAAAACCTGTAGGGCATTTAAATTGGTTGTTAGATAAGATATTATTGGTTTTTATTACAATGCCAATGGTAGATAGTCTCAGGTAGTTTATACTGCTTTCAAAGGTATATATTTACCAACAAAATAAATGAAGGCAAAAGTTCAAGCTCTCTCACTAGCCTAGAATTTTCTGCATGAGGCATCATCATTTCCTGTGTTGTTCTGGATAGCCTAACGGTATTTATGATTATTATTTAGTGTAATATTTTTGTTTAAGTACTTAATTTTGCATATCCAGTTTTATATTCTTTTCTTTAAAGAATGTCTCTAATAGTACAAGTTACAGATTCTTTAAGAAGTTAGATTGATTGACTTGAATGATCTACGATGTCTAATACAGTTGACTAATATTTCAGAGTCTGGATAAAGGCAAGGCAGTGTCCTTTATAGCAAAGGAGGAGTTGGAGGAGTGGGGAACATAGAAACTAAAAGGTAATGCAATTTGCAAGGTTATTTATATATGCCCTGAGAAAACAGGCTTTACAGGAACACATCAGTTTATCAGCAATGATGAAACTTAAGAAAACTATGAGAGGGCTTTGTGAGGTCTCAGTGGATACAGCATTTGATGTGGAAGCGTGAGGACCCAAGTAAAGAGCTGCATATGTAATTCCAGTGCTGGGGGTGGAAATGGAGTATCCCAAGGGCCTTGCTAGCATGCCAGTCTAGTCTATAGAGTAGAATAATAGATAATGTCACCTGGTCTCCACACATTCATACACATGCATGCCATACGGAAAAACACATGTACACACACACACACACACACACACACACACACACACACACACACACAGAGGCACCCATGCACACGCGCATACATGTGCACACACACATGTGGGCATGCACACATGCAGCGGCAGAATGGGGCTGAAGGGAATGAGAAAGTCATGAGAAAAGCTATAGTTATTTTTCTATACACCTCTTAACCTGTCTTTTTTTTTTTTTGCAAACCACATGGAATGTCACAGCTTTGTTAAATAGGTGATGACGCCTACTTTAAAAAGCTCTTTAGATTTAGTTATTAAATCAAATTCCTACTTATATAATTCATATACAAGGAAAAAAGAATGAGGTTGCTTCACTTTCTTCATTTAAATGTAAAAGCAAATACTTTGTCTTTCTTATTTCTCCCAAAGAAAAAGCCTCTTTAGGCATAAGACTCCAAATCTTGATTTCTAGAAATTCACCAGTCTTAACAAGCTTCCTTTCCTGGTTTAAAAACCTTTGCCACTGTTGGGTGCTTACCTGATTTGGTTGCTGTTGGGTTAGCAGTGTCACCTGATCTGGGGTGGGTTTTGCTGGAGAAAGCCCCAAGGCAGGGCTAAGCTGCTTCTGTGAATATAAATATTTGATAAAGTGGGAGGGATGTGCTTGAGGTTTTGTATCCATTCATATCCAGAAGGTAACAGACCATCCTTTAAACAGTACTATGAATTTAAATTCCATGCCTTTTGGAGAAGTTTTAAGTCCTTGAATATTTGATCCAATATGGCAGTAGACAGAATCAGAGAGTGGGAAATTGCCAGATCAAAAGGTTGAGGAGGAGAAGCTAGGGTACACAGGCTCCAGTGGTTGTCCTTGGCTCCCATTTATTTACTGTTACTGTTTGTCTCCTTTGCCAAAACTTAGGTTATACTATGAGTCTTTGTTCTATCCACATTTGTTTTTTTCCCCCTTGCAATATTTGAATTAAACTTCCATGAGTCCTACTGCATTTTTTTTCCTTTAGGCTTCCCACTTTTGCCTTGTATGTGACTTGTCAATCATGTAGTAGAAATTCAGTCTGTTTCCTGGACAGAGTATTTACTATGTATTAAGACTAGTTAAACTTAAGGGTAAAAATGACCTTGCAGTCCAGATAATGTAGTTGTGTAGCTTTTTAAAAAAATGCTTTATAGGTGAGAGAAGACCTGTTCAAGGTTACCTGGTGAGTGTTCGAGTCAGTACTAGGACAATTGCAGTGATTCCAGCTCCTGAATGCAATAAACCCTTCCCTCCAGTCTGACCCCAGAATGGTTTTGCTGCTGGATGCATCCAAGAAGGGAGGAAGGATGCTCCTCCAGTGATACCAGTTCTTGGGCCATTTTAGGGTCTTTGGCTTTTCATTTTGCCTTTTTTCAAAGATTTAGTTTGCACTGAGAACTTCTTAATAATGTGTTAGTCATTTCTATTTTGTTTCATGTTCCCTGTTCATTTTTTTTTTCACAGAAATTTTTACAATTGAAGCTTTCTCTAACGATGATTGATATGTGTAGTCATTGTGAATTCTATAGGAGATCATCCTCCCCTAGTTTTGTTCGCATCTCTGTGTTTTTAGCAATCAGGACAAGTCTGCTGTCTAGTTTTCAGTGAGTCTCCATTGATTGTACAAAGGAGTGTGGAAGTACCACGTGAGACTGAGGGCTCTTGTCCTTTCATTGTGAATCTATTGCTTTATTTCTGTATATCTTAACAACTTGATCAAAGAGGAGTCCATGTACAGATAAGATAGCCCATCTCTATGTCTATAAAAACTTAGGAAAACTGAAGTAAGGCTGAAACACCAGTCCTCTTCCCCCATTTTAAATATTTTGTAATGATATGTGTTAAGTAAACAAATGTTCACCATTTTATAATGTGTATCACACACTTTCGTAGCTAAGAGTTTATCCAATTTAGATGCTTTATCAAATAGGAAAATCAGAAAGTATAGTTCACCCTTTTAGTCATGCGCAAATAACTAGTCCCCAAGAAAATCTTAATTTTGTTTTGGAAAATAAAATAGCTACACAGTCTTTCCCTTCTGTCTACTCTATTGCTTTGCCAAAACAATTGAAATTCTTCCTGATAAAGTGGATGAATTTTAAAAATGAAGAATATGAAATTTGCATTAACAACTTGTTTACCATCTTTGCTTTGGAAAGTTAAATTAGGAAACTTTAAAAAAATGAATCATAGAACAGAGTGGTTTTGTTGAAAGGCACGAAGAGATAAATGTCTGTAAACAAGACAGGGCTGAGGTTGGTCAGTACATAAAGTAAACACATTGCACTTACTGGTAATGACTGAGTTGATCCTAGAAGACAAAACAGTAGAATCATAGTCTTCATGTTTCGATTTGCTGCCTATAAGAACAAAATTGTGTTACTCTTTCACCTTTTTTAACCGTTGAGAGAAGATGATACTTAACAATGACCATTCCACTTGCAATATGGTCAAGTAATGTTACCTTTGTGCTACCAGGCAAAATGATATTCAAAATCCAGATGACTTCTCCACTTTACTCTGGTGCAAAATTTATCTTTTGCTGATTTGTGTTTGTAGAAGGAATTTAAGCTCAGCTACAGGAGACAGACAACTTGAGAGACCAATCAGGACTTAACTGTCTGTGAAATCATTTGGTTTCATTTCCCAACATTTCATTAGGTGGGTTATTACCCAGTGTCTATGATTTGACTATAGGGTATTTTAGGGAGACATGCCTGTATAATTTTAGAAAGTGCAGACAGAAAAAAATGACAATTGTATTTACTTCCAATTCTTTGAGAAATATTTCTTGAATTTACTGGTTTTACTATATGAGTGAGCTAAAAAATGGGGCTCTCTGTATACTTCATGAAAATAAAGACTATTATATATATTTCTCTAAAACCTAACTTATTTCCTTGACAAACAGTGAACTTTATGTGCCAGTGCGCATAGATTAATTTTATTTATTTACTGGTTAAATTGTGTTATACTTCTTTTTGATGTGTAGATAATCTGTTATCATTCTGTGTTTAAATTATATAAATTTTACAACGAATATCCTCATAAGGCATTTCTTGCATATGCAGCAGTATTTCTGTAGGTGTTACCCCTAAGAATGTTAAAAAGATACAAGCATCTACAATTTCAATGGACTTGAAAAATTTGCCTCTAAGAATTGTTGAATAACTTGCTTGATTTTAAATAATGAAAAAGATGATGTAATATAAGCCAAAGACAGGACTCTACGGAGGTTTCTTTCACAAGGTGTACAGCTCACACTAGCCACAGGCTTCCAGGTCTTGGCCATCAAACCAAGCTCGGTCTATTTAATAATATCTAAAATGAAATCAGTGATGAATCTGACTGTCAGAATCTCATACTGAAGACCACAGGACATTCAGGGTTGTCGCTTCTTCAATATGGAGTCTCTATTGATGGAAAATTGACTGAGATGAAGAGGCATTTGCTTAAGTTTTTCCTCAGACAACTCTACTCATTTACTGATGACTGATGACTGTCAGATAATCTGATCCAAATGGAGAAACACTTTATAGGAGGCTAACACTAACAACATGTGTAGTAAGTTTAATAATAGGAGTATGCACAGGTGTGAAGAAAAGCTTTTGATTGGGGGCTGGGAAGGCTTATGGAGGAGGTCACCTTTGAGATGAGTTTTGAAGGATAGAAAGAAAATCATTAAAAAGCAAGGGGGTAGTGGGAGATGCACCAGCTGGTAAAATGACTGCACAAGGACCTGAGTTTGGATCACCAGCACTCACAGAACAACTGGGCACAGCAGCTTTTGTCTGTAATGCTAGAGCTGTTGGGGCAGATCCCTGGTGCTTGTTATCCTAGAGCCTAGCCAATTCATCAGTGCCAGGCTCAGGGACAAATCCTGTCTTGAAAAATAAGGTGGAGTGTGATGGAGAATGACATCATACACTGGCTTCTGACCTCTACATGAATGTGCACACATATGCATGCGTGCATAGGCACATACACATGTGCACACACACCCATATGAACACAGACATACACATGTGGACATGCACACAAAGGAGGAGAGAGATAGAATGCATTAGGTGGATTTGGAGAATAAACATGAAGAATGAGACATAGTAGACATGGTAAAAGTTCATACAGAGAGGACTAATGTGATATAAATGCTGTAGGACACAAATGGAAGCTCCTCCTCCTCCTCCTCCTCCTCCTCCTCCTCCTCCTCCTCCTCCTCCTCCTCTTCTTCTTCTCCCCCCCCCCCCCCCCAGTGTGTACTTGTGTGCATTGGCAGTATGTGCCTTTATCTGATGAGTCATTTGGCTGGCCCTTGAAGCAACTTCTTGTTTATGACCTTTCCTTGGCAAGTTCATCTTTTTGTTTTTGAGTCAACTTATATTAAACGTCTAAAAATTGTGCATGGGTATTTTCCCTGCATGTTTATGTGCTTTTTGTATGCCTAATTCCAGCTGAGGTCAGAAGAAGGAGTTGGATCCCTTGGTACTGGAGTTATAGATGACTGTAAGCGACCATGTGTGTGTCGGGACTCAAACCTGGGTTTTCTGGAAGAGAAGTCAGTGCTCCTAATCACTGGGTCAGCTCTTCAGCCCTAGTTAATTTATTTTTCTAACCTGTCATTTAACATATTCATGAACATTGTTTCAGTTTCTGGGTGTAAAAATCCCTGCTCTTATGGAGCTTACATTTTGTTGGTAGGGGCATTAGATATTCAACTAGCTTCATAGCATGTGATAGACCCCTCTGGCACTACATGTTCTACTTCTCCCAGGTTTGTTTTAGGGTAATTTGCAGGTCATTCTTTAACTGTTTTTGTTCATGTGGAGGAAGAATTAAGTTTCATGTCATGGCTGTCTCTTGGATTAGGTGGTGGAAACCTGTGTTCTATTTCCAGTCTAGAGTGTGGCTCCAGTGAATAGGGCATTCGGCTGAATCACTGCCTCTGTCTGGGCTCAGGTGATTCAGGGACCTCACAGTGAGTGCATTACATATCTCAGACATACCTCCAACCCCAAGCTGAAATGAGACATGCCCTAACCAGGAAACTGAGTAGTCAGTGGGATTAGACTAAAACAAGTAGGCAACATTATGAGGGCTAAGTAATTTCTTAGACTAGAAAATGTAAGTCTGAAAGTAAGATAACTTTCAACAATGTAATTATGGTGTTAGGTATCATGAAATACATACTGTGAAAGGGGAAATTTTCTAAATTGTACAAATGCAAGGTACATCAGTTAGATAATTTTGTTTCTGAAATTACTTAGGGTATAAGGATTCATTAAAGGGTTTTATGAACTACAAGTGACATCTTTTAGCCTTGAAGGTCTAGGCATTTCCTGATGCTTCTTTAAAAATTGATTTTAGTGTTAAGTTTCTTTGAGTTATGGACTCTTTGAAACCCATTCAGTCTATGTACCATTTTCTTAGAGAAATACATATATAGCAATGAGTGTAATGCATAACAAACAATGAAAAGGGTTTGATAGACTTAAGAGCATAATGACAAAGGCATAAGTTAAGTCTCTGATAGGAAACTTAATAGATTTCGCTTGTAGTTTGTATAATCCTGAACTTTATAGGAGTTTTCAATCAAGAAATGTATTCTCTCCCCAATTCCACCATACTCAATGCATATAGGAAAAGCTATTATCCAAAATAGTGCTGAGGGAGCCCAGTCCAAGAGGAGCTGTTCAGCAATGAAAAGGATTTGAAAGGGAATACAGGAGGAGTTGAAGGGAGGAAAGGGAGGGAGACAAATGATGTAAATGTAGTTAAGCATATATGAACATAAAAGGAACAATCAAAGATCAAAGCACAGAGAGTTTCTCAGAAGTCAGGCATCATAACTGAAATGTGCCACTTAGTAGCAGACTTGGTATAGAACTAGAGTCATGAGGATGAAAATGGAATCAGAGTATGTCGAGAAGTGAATGGAAGGTAAATCAGTGGATGTAGGTAGAATCATGCCAGCAGATAGATCGGGCTTCATTTAGAAATCTGTGTGGTGAGACTGAATGCTTCTCAAGTAGATGCATGGGATCTTTTTGTATTTCATTTCCTTTCTTTTCCCCTTTCTGCTCCTCTCTTTTTCTCCCTTCAAAATATAAAGATGCTAGAATACAACATTTATATAATTACTAGGAGCCTCCCAAAGGGGAGTAGCAACAGAAGATAGAAATGTCAAGATATCTTTGGGGACAACAGTCCTGGGAATAAAGGATGTTTTTGGATGTAGAGCACAAATGGAGACCTTTTAAAAATTATTATTATAACACTTATTTATTATATTTATTAATTCAAGTTACATCTCTGTGTAAGCCCCTTCTCTCCTCCCCTCCCAGTTTCACCCTCCCACCATCTACTCCCTCTCCCATCTATCCCCCTCCTCCAGTGTGGGGAGACCTATATATATCAGCCCCCGTCAGTTCATCTGTCACATGAGGGCTAAGAGCTTCCTCTTGCTTTGGGTCCTGACATGTCAGCTCAGCTATCATAAAGTGTCCCACTAACAAGTAACAAAGTCCATCACTGAGACTGGCCCCCCAAGGGATTTGTATGATGGCAAAGTTGCCTATCATCTATATTTGTATAGAGGGGTCTAGGTCTAGTCTAAGCTTTTTTCTTCTTCATTTTGCTTAGCATTTCAGTCTCTGTAAGCCTCTAGGGACTTAGATGGGTTGGTTATGTTGATCTTCATGTGTTGATCTTGACCCCTCCAGGTCACTCTATTCCTCCTTCCTCTCTTATGTAGGGCTTCCAGAGCTCCACCTAATATTTGAGTGTATGTCTCAGCCTTTGCTTTGTTCTGCTGTTGGGTAGCATTTCTTGTAGCATAGTTATGCTCGGTTCCTGTTCCTTTGGTTCTGTGGGTTGTAGGATTGTTATCCTGTACTATATGTCTAAATTCTAGTTATAAGTGAATACATGCCATGTGCATCTTTTTGGGTCTGGATTAGCTCACTCAGGATCAGCTTTCTAGTTCCATACATTTGGTTGCAAATTGCATAATTTCCTTGTTTCTGACATTTGAATAGTATTCCAATGTATACATGTACCACAGTTTTTTTTTTAATCCATTCTTTGGTTGAAGGGTATCTGGGTTCTTTCCAGTTTCTAACTATTATAAATAAAGCTGCTATGAACATAGTTGAGCCAATGTCCTTGCAGTTTGGTGAAGAGTCTTTTGGATGTATACCCAGGAGTGATATGGCTGGGTCTTGAGGTAGAACTATTCTGTTTTCTGAGATATTGCCAGATTGATTTCCAAAGTGGTAGTATGAGTTTGCACTCTCACTAGGAATGGAGGAGTGTTCCCCTTTCTCCACAGCCTCGCCAGCATGTGCTATCATTTGAGTTTTTATCTTAGCTATTCTGACAGGTGTGAGATGGAATCTCAGAGTCATTTTGAGTTGCATTTCCCTGATGACTAAAGATGTTGAGCTCTAAGTGTTCTTCAAGTGTCTCTTGGCCTTTAGAGATTCCTCTTTTGTGAATTCTTGGTTTAGCTCTGAACCCCATTTTTTGATTGGATTATTTGGTTTGTTGATGTTTAATTTCCTGAGTTCTTTGTAAATTTTGGATATTAGTCTTCTGTAGGATGTGGGGTTGGTGAAGACCTTTTCCCAATCTGTAGACTGCCATTTTGTTCTAATGACAGAGTCCTTTGCCTTACAGAAGATTTTCAGTTTCATAAGGTCCCATTTATTGATTGTTGGTCTTAGAGCTAATAGTGTTCTCTTCAGGATGTTGTCCCCTGTGCCAATGAGTTTGAGGCTTTCCCCCACTTTTTTAGATTTAGTGTGCCCTGATTTATGTTAAGGTCTTTGATTCACTTAGACTTAAGTTTTGTGCAGGATGATAAATATGGGTCTATTTGCATCCTTCTACATGTTGACATGCAGTTAGACCAGTACCATTTGTTGAAGATGCTGTCCTTTTTCCATTGTACAGTTTTGGCTTCTTAGTAAAAAATTAAGTGACCATAAGTGTGAGGGTTTATTTTTGGGTCTTTGATTGGATTCCAATGATCAACATGTCTGTTTCTATACCAGTACCATGCTGTTTTTATTAGTATTGTTCTGTAGTATAGCTTGAAGTCAGGGATGGTGATACCTACAGATTTTTTTTTTTTTACAGGATTGTGTTATATATTCTGGGTTTTTTCTTTTTCTATATGAAATTGGGAATTGTTTTTTCAAGGTCTGTAAAGAATTGTGTTGGTATTTTGATAGTAATTGCATTGAATCTGTATATTGCTTTTGGTAGGGTGGCCATTTTGATTATGTTGTTCCTACCTACCATGAGCATGGGAGATCTTTCCATCTTTTGATGTTCTCTTCAATTTCTTTCTTCAAGGACTTGATGTTCTTGTCATACAGGTCTTTCACTTGTTTGGTTAGAGTTATCCCCAGGTATTTTATATTATTTGTGGCTATTGTGAAGGGTTTTGTTTCCCTAATTTTTTTCTCAATCCATTTATTTTTTGTAGAAGCACTACTGATTTTTTAGAGTTAATTTTATATCCAGGCACCTTGCTGAAGGTGTTTATCAGTTGTAGGAGTTCTCTGGTGAAATTTTTGGGGTCAATTATGTATACTATCATATCTTCGAATAGGGATAATTTGACTTCTTCCTTTCCAATTTGTATCCCCTTGATCTCCCTTAATTTTTGTATTGATGTGGCTAGAACTTCAAGCAATATGTTGAAGAGATTTGGAGAGAGTGGGCATCCTTGCCTTGTCTCTGATTTTAGAGGAAATGGTTTAACTTTCTCTCTATTTAATTTGATGGTGGCTACCGGCTTGCTGCATATTGCCTTGAGATATTGGGTTTTAACTGTGCAATTGCAAAAGGAATAAAGGCAAAATTTTGAGCACAGATGCAGTGGCTTTGTACGTTTGCTAGGAATATATTGAAGAAACAATTTGTTATCTTCCTTTTACTCTTTAAAATATTAGGCAAATTCATTTGGTAGGAGCTGTGGAAGAAGAGAAAGAGACCAAGATTTTAAACTGAAAAATATATTATATGGTCCTTGAGAGTAAGTGGTTATGCTAACATGAGATTAGTGGTCTGGTCAAGCACTTGCAGTAATTCCATTTGCTTTGCTGCATGGCCATCTCCAGTAATCTTCAGAGGTTTGCCATGAAGTTGGCGTGTAGACAGCTGTGGTTCTAGTGGGAAGATCTCACTATTTCAGATCCTGAAAAAACAGTTGTTAAGACAATCATAGCTTTATGGTGTCACTGCTAACTAGCTAAAGATCCCTGTTTTGGGCTTCCTTCTCTTCAAATATCTTTTTTTATGTTTATTTATTACTTCAAGTTACATCTCCATCACAGTGCCCTCTTTCTACCCCCCTCCCAGTCCCACCCTTTCCCCCTCATCCCCTTTTCTCTCATATCCTACTCCTCCAGAGTGGGGTGTCCCTACACAGTCCCCCACCCCCACATTCAGCAGTCTTATGAGGGCCAAGAGCTTCCTCGTGCATTGGGGGCCTACATAGAAGCACCACTAGGGCAAAGTGTCCCACTAACAAAAGGTAAAAAAGTCT
The DNA here is from genome assembly GCA_907164525.1 of Lophiomys imhausi. Classification (NCBI taxonomy): domain Eukaryota; kingdom Metazoa; phylum Chordata; class Mammalia; order Rodentia; family Muridae; genus Lophiomys; species Lophiomys imhausi. The sequence goes on along the minus strand of CAJQZJ010031994.1, from coordinate 3,444,140 downwards.
ATGTTCCTGTTCCCAGATATCTTTTTTTCTATTCCTTTAACTCATATCCTTACCTCCTTTAATTGAGGCAATATCAAGAAAAAAAAAGAAAAAGCTATTAGAAAGAAGACACTCTTGTTTTCTTCTTCTTCTTCTTCTTCTTCTTCTTCTTCTTCTTCTTCTTCTT
>CAJQZJ010031994.1:3406348-3422493 GCA_907164525.1 Lophiomys imhausi | reverse complement strand
ACACACACACACACACACACACACACACACACACACACACACACACACACACCTGCCGACCACAGGTGGGCAACCCAAAACAGATACTGGTACAGGTAATGACACCACTGAAGTCCAACTTGGGAATCAATGAATCTTACTGGGGTTAGTTATAAGAGCATGGGTGCAAGGCGACTTGCAGGAGCAGAAGTGACTCAAAGACAGCTGCATCACCAAAGCCCACTCCATCGAGCGACAATAGCACACAAAAGCTGGGAACCTTGTGTAGCCTGCACAGCCTGCAGGCGAGAGTGTCACTTCCAAGTTCTCAGCTGGTCTAACCTCTTCCAGGTATCTTCCTGGTTTCTGCTTCTTGTAGGCAGCTGGTCTGGTCTGAGTCTTCTTTGTAGTTTAGCTGACTGAGGGTGACTCTCAGCAGTTTGACTTGTTTACTTATGGGAAGAAGGGCCTAGAGAATCTGGTCAATTTCAGGGACTTCATAAAGCTGTTTTAAGTAATTGACCTTCCTGCTTCAGGTTTCTTGCAGGATGGAATGTTTCAATCTGGGTGGAAATTTAAACAACAGAAGGCGGTTATTTGGACAGAAGCCTTAGAGGATTAGAGCTAGAATTGACCTGGAAACATTCTCCCCAAGGACCAGCTCTCATGGTACCTGACGTTGCTCTGCAAGTTTCCAAGGAAGAACAGAAATCAATAGTGCTACCCAGACTTAAAGTTCACAAACCACATTTATAAGCATGTTGAGATATCCCTAAAGATGCAATTGTGATACTTCTGTATCTCCGAGGTAACCAACAGATATCTAAATGGCCTTAAGGCACACTCAATAGGAAGGAACTCACACCTGGAACCGCAAACCTAGCCAACTACTCATGCCTGGAGAGGATAAGCTCCTTAGAGGAGACCTATTACTCTCACTTTCCCAAGTTAGTATAATTAACATTAATTTAATAAACTTTTTTTACTCTATAATTTGCATGGACTGCATTCATACTTAATATATACACATATCTTTGGTAATTATATAAATGTCTGTTTAATCATTACCATCATTGTCATTTTTTCTAATTTCTTTTTGAAATTATAATTTGCATTATTTCTTGCATTCCTTTTTTCTTCAAACCCTTTCCATGCACTGCCACTTCTCTCTCAAATTCATGGCCTATTTTTTTTAAATTGTGGAATATATTTGTAAATACATAAATACAACCCACTCAGTATGTATAATGTTACCTGTATACGGTCTCACAGCTGACCGCTTGGTATTGGATAATCAATCAGTGTGCTTTCTGGAGCAGATTATTTCTCCCACTCTCAGCATTCCTGAATTGCCTTTGTCTGGGGTCGAGGCCCCAAGAACATTTCCTCTTCCATGTCATTATAGTTGTTGTTGTCTTTGTTCAGGACTTGTTTGATGAAATTTCATGGATGTAACCTCTGACATTCCTAGGAGACACATTCTCACAGAAAAGTTTTTATTTCTCTGGCTTGACCAAATTTTCTGCCTCCTCTCCTGCAGCGACCACTGAGCCTTAGATGCAGGATTTGTCTTGTAGATTTATCAGCTGGCACTGAGCATTACATGATTTCTTTTCTGCATTCTGATTGGTTGTTTCTGAAATGATCTCTATCTGTTAAAAAGAGAAGTTTCTTTGATAAGAGATGAGAATTACATTTACCTGGGAATATACAAATAAATATTTAGAATGTAGTTAGGCAGTTTTAAATTTCTCAAGACCCAAGTCTTCATTATTAGCCCTGGGTAGTTGGGTAATTTTCAATATTGGGCATGGGTATCCTCTTGCTGAGTGGGACTTAAGCCCAAAGTCCAAATAGATAGCTGTTGGTTATGACCAAGCGTGAGTGTCACTATTGTACCCTAGGTTTTGGTGTCATGCCAGTAGGACTGTGGGTTGCTTCACCTCTTTGGGTGCTTGTATGGCTCCTGGTACCATGAAAGCTAGTCCTTGTGGGGAGGCTTTCATATCAGATCTGATAGCAATAGGCTGTAATGTTTTGGGGGTTCTTTGGACAACCTTGACCAGCAGCTCAAAATAGGACTTCTCATGTCTGGTATTTGGGTTTTTCTTATATAGCTGATGGCTCTCGAGGGAAGCATTGCCAGTCTATATGGGAAAAATTAATTTAAGCTATATATGTATACACAGACTTATATGTAGTCTGTGTAATTTTAGGTAGATGAAAATGTTATAAGACTTCGTTCTACACATTCTTGGGGCTATTTTACACTCATCCCTCCTCCTTCTGTGTTTATGTTCCTCCTTACTCTCTAATTAAAGCCTTCTCCATTGTCCCTTCAAACCACTTTTAATCTGTTATTTCCCTCTCTCCTGCCTGCTGTCCATAGTCCCTTTTTACTTTCCTGGTTTCTGCAATTACCCCAGAGTATATTCAGTACAGTTTTTAACTGTATTCTATATACTTATACTCACAGGTAAATGTAGAAAGCGGCTTATTTTTGCAGCAGAAGGAGACCATTACAGAAAGCCATGACTCGCCAAAATGCAGAACTGACCATGGGGTGCCCAGCACCAAATGGTGCATGGGCAATGCACCCCCTACACTCAAGACTTAGATAACATTGCAGAAGAGGGAATGAGAAGATTGTAAGAGGATCAGAACATCTGTTGTGAGAATTTGTTCTTTTATATATGATGGGGAAATTGTGTCTATGAAATCTCAGCAATATGGCTGCCTGCACAACTCCTGAACAGTAGTGGACATGCAGACATGTATGGGGAAGTCTCACAAGGCACCACCACTAGATCAGAGCTACAGGCAATTAATAACTGCAGAGGGATAGGGGGAACCCATCTTCCCCAAGAATGAGCTCCCTAAATGTTTATCTAATCCCAAGTGGTCTATCATAAAAACGTATACATACAACTAACACTAATAGGTTGTACACATGTACACACACACACATACAATCTATGTAATATATTTACATAGATGTCATAAAACAAAAAATAAAAAAAAGAGAAAGTAAAAAACCAAAAGTGCCATCAACAGTCAGGCATGGATGGGAGAGGCGTTCAGGCACTCTATTCCTTAGTGCAACTGTTGGCTACTGATGGATTTATGGGAAGAGGAGCCATAGCTTTCAGTTATGTCCCTATTGGTGAACCCACCAGTCTCTAACATATGTCTCAAATGTCTTATAGATGTCTCATAGATGATCCAGTCAACTTAAATGGGTCATGAACAAAAGTCCTGAACCTGAGAAAGGGACTGCAGTGTATGGGGGTTGGGGTGGTAGGGATGGGGGAGACTCAGGGAGGGTGAGGAGAGAATAGTACTATGTATGTACATGCACACGATTGTCAGAGAACTAAATTAATAACAAAATTATAAAAATTCAAAGAACAGTTTTTAGGAATACAAAGAATCTTATGTCTCTTTAGCTCAGGGGACGTTGACATACATTTTTCTAGAGAGGTAGGTAAAGATGTCAAACTTCCTCAGTGCTTATGGTGTTATGAATGTGTGTTTGGACAAACTTCAATCACATTTTTTAGAAACAATTCAGGAAAACTTAGGAAAATGCCCATTTTTGGTGGTGGTGTTGTCCAGGTTTGTTTTGATTGTATGATTCATTATGCTGATCCATATGTACAGCAGATTAGACTAGATTCTTTAATGAGGGGATAGATACCATCTTTGACAGGATGTCTATAGCTGTCTTCAGCTACATAGCTAAGGATGTTTTCTTGGATTAGTGGCCCCGTGTACTCTCTTTCACTAAGCAGCTATAGATAGATTGTGGGTGGCTTAGTTTATTTTGAACAAGTGTTTTTGGATTAAGCTCCATTTGCTGGATTCCCTTTTCACAAATTGGTTCTTGATGTGGCTTGCTTAGGCGGAGCTTTGTGGCTTGCACACTGCAGTTGTTTGATTAGTTAAGTTTTTGCTGAAGTTTCTGATTTAAAAGGGATTTAAGATCAATTACACAAGGCAGTGTATTGGATAATTTCATACATGTATTAAATCAATGGGTTTAATGAAAGTAACTGAGATATCCATGTATTCACATGTTATCTCAAAGAGAATCTGCTAGCGTTTTCCAAACTTACAGTAACACAGATCTGTCATGTGCCATTATAATCACAACTTTGCTGGTTACTCATTGGTCTTTTTTTTTTTTGGACTCTGGCCTGGCCCAAATCATAAGCAGAGATCAATCCCACTTAATGTTTTTATTGAAAAATCTTATCAATAATTCAGAACATTTGCTGTAAAAGGTATGAGTATCTCTTTTTTTTTTGGTTTTTCGAGGCAGAGTTTCTCTGTGTATCTCTGGCTGTTCTGGACTCGCTTTGTAGACCAGGCTGGCCTTGAACTCACAGAGATCCGCCTGCCTCTGCCTCCCAAGTACTGGGATTAAAGGCGTGCGCCACCACCCCCCGGTGGTATGAGCATCTCTTATCTTATTTCTTAGTGAGATATACATGGTGGCTTTGGTGAGGATGAAGCTTTGGGTTATTTTGGATATTTCTGTGTATGTATAGAGTCAGTGTCATACAGATTCCCTCAATTAATGCCTCTTTGTTTTGTAGAATATTTTCACATTTCCTTACTAAATATTTTAAAGATTGCTATCTTCTAGTGATTCCACAATAAATTACAAAGCATATAGAAACAGATACTACAATTGCTTATAGTCAAAAAGACCAGAAACAATTCACAGTATGTATGTTATCAGTTCCTTGGAAGTAGTGGTATGCCACTTAGTATAACTTTCGGTGTACATGATACCATTAATAACTTAAACCTTAAATTATTTTTTCTTTACTGAAAAGGAAATTTAAATATTTCTTTTCATAAGTCTTAAGAAAATTTGTAGTTGTTTTCTCCTTCTGGTGCCTCTTCCCCCAATTCTTCTACAAGACTTCCAGGTCTTTGTCCAGTGTTTGGCTGTGGGTCTCAGCATTTGTTTCCATCTTTTGTTGGGTGGAGCCTCTCAGAGGACAGTCATGCTATGCTCATGTGTACAAGCATAGCAGAACATCATTAATAGTGCCAGGGGTTGGCTCTCTCCCATAGGTTGGGTCTCAAGTTGGGCCAGTCATTGGCCAGCCATTCCCCCTATACTTATGGAGCTGAGGGACAGTTTGGTCTTTTTGTGGACCCCCTAGCAATTGGAGTGGGGGGGGCTGACCCTGACTAGAAATCTGTTGCCTGTGGTTGGATAACTTTCCCCTAGCTGGACTGCATTGTCTGGCTTCAGTGGAAGACATTGTAGTTAGTTCTGATGTGACATGAAGTACTGGGGAGGGTTGGTGGGTGGAGTCCCTGAGAAGAAGGGGAGGCAGGAGTAGGAGGGTAGGGTTGGGATGAGAGAAGGGAGGGGCTGTGAACAGTATGTTAAAATGAACAAATAAATAATTTAAAAACAACAAAAAATTTGTTGCTTACATCTGAATTTTTAAAAACATGATTTATTTTATTTTTAATTGTGTGTGTGTTTTGGATGTGCATGAGTGCAGGTTCACACAGAACCCAGAAGAGGGTGTTAACTCCTCTGGTTCTGGAATTACAGGTGTTTGTGAGTCCCCTGATGTGAGTGCTGGGAACTGAACCCTGGCCCTATTCCAGTGCAGTATGTGCTCTTAACCACTCAGTCATCATTTTAGACCCTACCTTTGAATCTTAAAGAAACTCACAGATAATTTGCTATAGCCATGCACAAATCTTCATTAATAACTTTCACACCATCATATAATCTCAGCAATGGGGAATTTGTTTAGGTTGTATGTTCTGTCTCTTTTTGGTAAAACTGAATGTGAAGAAAAGCACTGAATGTTTTGCCAAAATATTGTGTTGAGAATGAAATGTTATACATGGGATGAATGTAGGAGCAAGACCAGAAAATTTTTCTATTAAGAATTTATATGCATATACCTTTGCTAATTTATTAAAAATTCATGTTAGACTGATGTCAAATGAAGTGAGTTTAAGTTAAATTTAGAAAAGGATCACTGAAGACAAAACTTTTAATATCAAATATATTTATTAATAACTATAAGCACATATAACAAATTACTTATTACCTAAAAACTAGCCCTAAAAATAACTATGAACAGCTGATACTGAACAAGTAACCCTAACCTTTTAGAAGGATACAGTCGCTAGTAGATCCTTTATGGCACTTGGTCAACAGTCTTTCCTCAGGAACATCTCAGACATAGATCTTTTAGGGTAAATGACTATTGATTGCTATAGCAGTTTCACTTTAAATGAGGCTTGAGGCTCTCTTTCTCTGGAATGCCTCAACTGTAATCCAATTTATTTAGTTTGTATTATCCACTCAGCTGGTCTGCAACAGTTGTGGGGCTGGCTGCAATTCTATCAGGATGTCATTTGAACTGGTGGAACCCCTCTAGGAAAAAGCTGTGGCACAGAATTTAGTCCTTGTTTTTAGTCCATATGCTGCAATGCTAAATGCCCACAGGTGCTAGGGTGATCTTCATGCCCCCTTTTAAGAGACTGTATCAGAAACCCCTAGATATTTACTAAATCTAATTTATATTAATCTAACTCCCCTTACAGATTGCCATCTTTTACTGTCTTCAATATTTTTCTTAATTTTTAGTAGCCAAGAAAAAATTAATCTATATAAGAAAGTGATAAATGTTATTTATATAATGAATAATTATATTTCTTTGTAAAATAAATGAAGAGCAAGTTGAATGAGATGGTAAATTTGTTGAACCTGCTTCTACCTCTTGTCAGAAACATTTTCTTTGGGTGGGATTTTCATTCATTTGTCAAATATTTAATGAGTATCTGCTGTTCAATATGTTCAAATGCATACAAGAATTTAAGATAAAAATCACCCTCAGTTTTCCTGACTAGAGTGAAAACTATGTCTGTTGATGCTAGGGGGATAGACAGACACTTCTTTTAACTTGGCAACTATGTCCTTCTCTAAAAGGAAGAGGATGCCTCTCATATCTAATGGTACCATAATAACATCATTCTGAGAACTCAGTATCAGTGAATGGGAGCCTGACTTTGAATCAGTCACCCTTAATTTTCCTTCATTTTTTAATTATAATTTTTATGTAATATATTTTATTATGCTTTTTCCATTCCCCAAACTCCTCCCAGATACTAACTTTATATCCCCCATTTCTCAAAACAAAACCAACCAACTAAACAAAAAGTACATACCCCCAAACAAAACGAAAACGAAAACCAAAAACAAACAAACAAAAAACCCAAAACAAAACAAAAAAACCCAAAAATTAAACTTTCTGAGAGTTGTATTAGTGGACTGCTAGAAGTTTTGACTATCTAGGGTTGAGTTTGTAAAAAAGGAAAAATACAGGCACTGGAGAGATGGCTCAGAAGTTAAGGACACTGCCTGCTCTTGTAGAGGACCCAGGTTCAGTTCCCAAGACCCATATGGTGACTCACAAACATCTGTAATTCCAATTCTAGTGGATTAGTGCCCTCTCTTGGTGTCTGAGGGGACAAGACACGCATATTGTGCACATGTATGCATACATACAAACACTCCTACACATAAAATAATACATTTTGCACATGTATGGATGCATACCAACACTCATGCACATAAAATAAAAGTAGATTAAAAAGGAAAAATGTAAAGTATACTCAAGAGAACTTATATTTTTGGTGATCATTTTAAATGTTCAAGCCAATTGGATTAGAAATTCAGAAGACAGAGTTCCTTATGCTCAGTGGTTCCTTTGTCAGGATTCCTAAATGATAACATTAAAAAATTAGTTCTGAAATTTAACTAACAGTTTTTTTTTTTAATCAGAATTATATGTGGTTTTCTGGCAAACAGTTATTCAGTTTTGGTTGTTGATGACATTGTTTGGAAAACAGGACTGATAGCAAGCAAAGAGGGGCTCATACTCTCTTGAGAATAAAGATGTCTGACTTAACACTTGTGGACACTTAACATTTATGATTGGATCTGCTAAAGGTAGTAGGAGAAGAAATTATAGTGCCTTAACCTTTTAGATAATTCCTACTGAAGGCTCACTATATTCTGGGAGTTTTAGTTAGTAGCAGTTTAGTCTGGGAAAGAAAATAGGGCTTTAATTCATGAGCCAGTGTTTCAGAAGCTGGAGTTTCACAATTGAAGTGTGATGCTCCCTGTCTGCACAGAGTTTCTGAAGCCTTCAGAGGCAGGACTGTGTCTGTTGGAGCAGAGGGAATGTGCAGAGGGACACAGCTGTGCTTTGTTTGACTGTGGCTAGGTTTATAGTCGAGGAGTGGTTACTTCTAACCCAGTAGTGGCATGTCCTGGTTGGATATCCATATCTGCAGATGCTTGTCCTTCTCTTTATAATCCTTCTCCTGCAAGCATATCATAAGTAATTGGAATCCCCTGGGCTTGGTTTATTTCGGAAGTAGCTTGACATTGCTCTACAAACTCTGGTTTCCACAGTAAATGATCCCCTCCTGCTAAACAGGCAAGCACAAGTTGTTTCCAATAAAGCCTGAGTAAATAGAGCAGTGGGCCCATATTGTGCACAAGCAGTTTTAGCTTTTTCATTTGTTTAAAAGGAATAGGGGTATGGCTCCTAACCAAACTTCTTTGAGCATCCTGCTGATCAATAACAGGAAAAACCTGAAATCCTTGCAAATCCCCCTCCCCCAGCTGCTTCCCTAATCACTGATTGTAATGATGATACAATAGCTTTTACCATAGATAAGTGATAAAATTTTCTAGTAGATTGCTTTTGTACTATGGCAATCACAGGAGGATTTTACTCCTTTGGCAAGGATCTAACCCTGCAATAATAGTAGGTACTGGGCTGTCATCTCTCACCAGCCCTTCATCAGGCTGCCTTGTTTGTAACTTCTGTTATTCTGTAATTGTACAGAAAGGGTGTCCACTACATTGGCTGACTTCCTTATTTCTTTGTCACACTCATATGTTTCAATTTGTTCAGTCACACTCAAAGCCAAGATTGGAGGAAATCCATAATTTTTATGATATTTAGCTGCCTCCTCCTCCAAATCCTCAGTATCCCCAGGTTCAAGAGAAAAATCTATTTCTTATATTTTTGGTTGTGAATCTAGCCTTTAATGACTGAGCCATCTCTCCAGCCCAGAAAAGTCTATTTCTTTTCAATAATAATTCTTCCACTGATTCTGTAAATTTTTCCTGCGGTGCCGACAGTTTGGATTCACTTTCTCTCATCATGTTTGCTGAAGCAACTACAGATTTATCAGAACCTTGAATCTTTTCTCTTTCATGCCTGGGATCTAAGCTATCTCTAACTAAAGCCCATAAGATAAATGTATCTACAGGGACTTTCTCAAGTCCAAAGATGTCATAATGATTTTGCAAATCTAACCCCAACCTTCTTGCATGTTTTCAAATTCATTGTTTCTTCTTCAGGAAACCAAGGGCAAAACAAATTCTAGAAATTTAAGCAATTGTTGCTGACTTACGTTAGCTCCTCTAGCATGGAGCATATTTTTAAGCATATGTACAAAAAACAAGCAGCTATTGCCTCGACCCATACTTTTCTCCTGAAAGTTACTCATCACACCCTTATTTTTTTTACTTTTGAGCTCACATAGTCCCTGCAGTGTCCTCAATGTGAATCCCAGTTCTCAGTTCCCTGTTTTGGGCACCACCTGCTGGAGCCTGCCAGCTGAGTTGATCAGTACCTGAGAGGGGAGCAGGACCATACCTAGAAATAATAAAGGTGATATACAGCAAGCCAGTAACCAGCATCAAATTAAATGGAGAGAAACTTAAAGCATTTCCTCTAAACTTAGGGACAAGGCAAGGATGCCCACTTTCACCATATCTCTTCAACATAGTACTTGAAGTTCTTGCTAGAGCAATAAGGCAACTAAAGGAGATCAGAGGATGCAAATTGGAAATGAAGAAGTCAAATTATCCCTATTTGCAGATGATATGATAGTATACATGAGTGACCCCAAAAATTTCACCAGAGAACTCTTACAGCTGATAAGCATCTTCAGCAAGGTGGTTGGATACAAAATTAATTCAGAAAAATCAGAAGCACTTCTTTATACAAAAAAATAAATGGGCTGAGAAAGAAATTAGGGAAACAACACCCTTCACATAGCCACAAACAATATAAAATACCTGGGGGTAATTCTAACCAAGCAAGTGAAAGACCTGTATGAGAAGAACTTCAAGTCTTTGAAGAAAGAAATTGAAGAGGACATCAGAAGATGGAAAGATCGCCCATACTCATGGATAGGTAGGATCAACATATTAAAAATGGCCATCCCACCAAAAGCAATATAAAGATTCAATGCAATTTGTATAAAAATACCATCCCAGATTTCAAGCTGTACTACAGAGCAATAGTAATAAAAACAGCATGGTACTGGTATAGAAACAGACCAGTGGATCAATGGAATCGAATTGAAGACCTAGAAATGAACCCACACACCTATGTATAGGGAGTTAATAAATATCTAGGGGTTTCTGATACAGTCTTTTAATTCGGAGCATGAAGATCAACTTGGCTGTGACCAATTAGCTTATTCAGTTGTGGACTAAAAACAGGAAAGACTTAGTGGACTGAAAAACAAGGTTGAAGCCAGGAAAAACAGGAAAGACTTAATGGACTAAGAAACAAAGTATTTGGCCTGGCGTTGTTTTCAGCTGCTAAGTGGGTGGAGCCCAAATTAAGCTGAAACAGGTGGAACAAGGAGAGCTCCTATTTAAGAACAAGTGCATGGAGCCAAAGAGCCCCCCATGCTAGAGAGCTGTGATGCTAGCGAGTCCTGATGGAGAAAGTGCTTGTGAGCTGATGGCCAGATCTCCTTGAGGCAAAAAGAAGCTGGTGAACAGATAAAGCATTGGCAAGAAAGCAAAAGGCCAAGGACTAAACCCTGTGGCTCAGCTTTTGCCTAGAGGGGTTTGACCTGTCCGAACAATGGCCTACACGAAACTGTGGCAGGCTTTAAGGACTGAGACAGAATGGCAGAGTGGCAGAGCGGCAGAGTTGCTGATGCAAAGGAAATAAGTTGGCCTACAGATGGCTGAGGTCTCCCAGAGAGAAGAAAGCCTCAAGCCTTATTTAAGGTTGAGACTGTGATAGGCAATTTACCCCGACGAATCTATATCTGAGATACTAAAAAAAAAAAAAAAAAAAAAAAGACTGCTAAGTGCATTAAAGGGTCTACCACAGAGACTGTGTTCCTGATGACTGAGGACCTGCCCCAGAGACTGTATCCTTCTAAAAGGTTAGGAAAATAGTTGTAATAATTATCAATAGGTTTAGTGGTTAGGTTAAAGGGTTTGTAAGAATTTATAGGGTTAATAGTTAAGAAGTTGCTGGTATTTGTTATGAGTGAATATTGTTAATAAATAAGTATTGAATAATTTTAAAAAGTTTGGTTACACCTATGGGCACTTAATTTTTGACAAAGAAGCCAAAACCATACAATGGAAAAAGGACAGCATCTTCAACAAATGGTGCTGGTCCAACTGGATGTCGACATGTAAAAGAATGAAATTAGACCCATACTTATCACCTTGTACAAAACTTAAGTCCAAGTGGATCAAAGACCTTAACACAAGGCCTGATACACTAGATCTATTAGAAGAGAAAGTGGGGAAAACCCTCAAACTCATTGGCACAGGTGACATCTTCCTTAACAGAACAACAGCAGCTCAGGCTCTAAAACCAACAATCAATAAATGGGACCTCATGTAACTGAAAAACTTCTGTAAGGCAAAAGACACTGTCATTGGAGCAAAATGGCAACCTACAGATTGGGAAAAGATCTTCACCAACCCCACATCTGACAGAGGGCTAATATCCAAAATTTAAAAAGAACTCAAGAAATTAAATGCCAAGAAACCAAATAATCCAATCAAAAAATGGGGAACAGAGCTAACCAGAGAATTCACAAAGGGGAATCCCTAATGGCTGAGAGACACTTGAAGAAATGTTCAGCATCCTTAATCATCAGAGAAATGCAACTCAAGATGACTCTGAGATTCCATCTCACACCTGTCAGAATGGCTAAGATCAAAAGCTCAAATGACAGCACATGCTGGCAAGGTAGTGGAGGAAGTGGAACACTCCTCCATTGCTGGTGGGAGTGCAAGCTTGTACAACCACTATGAAACTCAGTCTGGTGATATCTTAGAAAACTAGGAATACCTCAGGACCCAGCCATACCACTTCTGGGTATACATCCAAATGATTCTATTCCTCACCAAACCACGAGGACGTTTCCTCATCTATGTTCATAGCAGCCTTATGTGTAATAGTTAGAAACTGGAAACAACCCAGATGTCCCTCATCCAAGGAATGGCTAAAAAAAAAAAAACAAAAAAAACAAAAAAAACAAAAAAACAAAACAAAACAAAAAACAAAAAAAAAATCTGTGGTACATCTACACAATGGAATACTATTCAGCCATCAGAAATAAGGAAATCATGCAGTTTGCAGCCAAATGGATGGAACTAGAGAAGCTCATCGTGAGTGAGCTAACCCAGACTCAGAAGGATGCACATGGCAACCATTCACTTATAGTCAGATTTTAGCCATATAGTACAGGATAACTATACTACAGCCAATGGACCAAAGGGAACAGGAACATAGACTTTGTTAGCTGTTAATGAGACACTTTGCCCTAGTGGTGCTGCCTTGTAGGCCCTCATATGACTGCTGAACTGGGGTGAGGAACTGATAAGTAGGGACACCCCACTCTGGAGGAGTGGGTTGGAAGGGATAGGGGGTAGTGTGTGGGAGGGTGGGAATGGGAGATGTGGAAAGAGGACACTGTGATGGAGATGTAACCTGAAGTAATAAATAAACAAAAACCAAAAAAAAAAAAAAAAAAAAAAGGAAAGGAAAGAGACTTTTCCCCACTTTCTGTTCTATTAAATTCAATGTGTTGGTCTTTATGTTCAGGTTTTTGATCCACTTGGACTTAAGTTTTGTGCAAGGTGATAAGTATGGGTCTAATTTCATTCTTTTACATGTCAACATGCAGTTAGACCAGCACCATTTGTGAAGATGCTGTCCTTTTTCCATTGTACAGTTTTGGCTTCTTTGTCAAAAATTAAGTGACCATAGGTGTGGGGGTTTATTTCTGGGTCTTCAATTGGATTGCATTGATCAAATGGTCTATTTCTATACCAGTACCATGCTGTTTTTATTACTATTGCTGTGTAGTTTAACTTGAAATTAGGGATGGTGATACCTACAGATTTTTTTTTTATTGTACAGGATTGATTTAGCTATTCTGTTTTTTTTTTTGTTATTCCACATGAAGTTGAGAATTGTTCTTTCAAGGTTTGTAAAGAATTGTGTTGGTATTTTGATAGGAATTGCATTGAATCTGTATATTGCTTTTGGTAGGGTGGCCATTTTTATTATGTTGGTTCTACCTATCCATGAGCATGGGAGATCTTTCCATCTTCTGATGGCCTCTTCAATTTCTTTCTTCAAGGACTTGAAGTTCTTCTCATACAGGTCTTTCACTTGCTTGGTTAGAGTTACCCCCAGGTATTTTATTTTATTTGTGGATATTGTGAAGGGTGTCACTGGCACATGTGACAACTTCCTGAACGGAACACTAATAGCTCAGGCTCTAAGACCAACAATCAATAAATGGGACCTCATGAAACTGGAAAGCTTCTGTAATGCAAAGGAAACTGTCATTCAAACAAAACAGCAATCTGAAGACTGGGAAAAGATCTTAACCAACCTCACATCTGACAGAGGGCTAATATCCATAATGTGCAAAGAACTCAAGAACTTAAACACCAAGAAACCAAAAATCCAATCCAAAAATGGGGAACAGAGCTAAACTGAGAATTCACAAAGGAAAAATCTCTTAAGGGCAGAGAGACATTTGAAGAAATGCTCAACATCCTTAATCATCAGAGATATGTAACTCAAGAATACCCTGAGAGTCCACCTCAAATCTGATAGAATGGCTAAGATCAAAAACTCAAGTGACAGCACATGCTGGGAGGCTGTGGAGAAAGGGGAACATTCCTCCACTGCTGGTGGGAGTGCAAACTTGTAAAACCACTATGGAAATCAGTGTGGCGATGTCTTAGAAAACTTGGAATAGCTCTACCTCAAGACCCAGCCATACCACTTCTGGGTATACATGCAAAAGATTCTTCACCAAACCACAAGGACATCTCCTAATCTATGTTCAAAGCAGCTTTATTTGTAATAGCTAGAAACTGGAAACAACCCAGATGTCCCTCAACCAAACAATGGATAAAAAAATCCTGTGGTATATTTACACAATGGAATACTACTCAGCTATCAGAGACAAGGATATCATGCAGTTTGCATCCAAATGGATGGAACTAAAAAAGATCATCCTGAGTGAGGTAACTCAGACCCAGATAGATACACATGATATGCACTTACTTATAAATGGATATTAGATGTATAGTACAGGATAACCCTGCTACATCCAACAGATGCAAAGAAAATAAGTAAAAATGAGGGCCCAAGGCAGGTTGCTTGAAGCTCACTTAGAAAGGAAATATAATAGACATTGGAAGTAGATGTTCACAGGGAGCTTAGTGGGAGAGGGGTTGGCAAGGAGAATAAGGGTGGGGATCAGATGTGATGAGAATGGTGTAAGAGATGAGAGGGCTAGGAGAGAGAAGAGAAATTGAGGGGGGTACCTCTGAAGCGAGCTGAAGACCTGTGAAAAGGTATGCTCCTGGGACAATATGGGAGTACCCCTAGCTGACACTCCTAGCACTGGCAGACACTGAGATAGAGGTGGTCACCTCCTAGCCTGGGAGGACTTCCAGTAGAGAAAGCAGAAAGCAACCCACCCACAAACCCTCGACCCATAATTTACCCTGCCTACAATGTACAGGGATAAAGATGGAGCAGTGATTAAGGAACTGACTAACTCATGACTGGCACTTGAGACCGACCCAACCTATGGGAGAGACCCAGTCCTGAGACTATTAATGATACTCTGCTATGCTTGCAGACAGGAACCTAGCGTAACTATCATCTGAAAGGCTCCACTCAGCAGTGGATCAAATCAGATGCTGAGACCCACAGTCAGTCATTAGGTGGAGCTCAGGGAGTCTTTTAGAGGAATGGGAGGAAGAATAGAGGAATCCAAAGGGAACAAGAACTCCACAAGAAGACCAACTAACCTAGGCCCCTTGAGGCTTACCTAGTCTGAAGCATCAACCAAAAAAGCTTGTATGGACTGGGCCTAGCCTCTCTATACATATATAACTGATAGGCAGCTTGCTCTGTATGTAGATCCCCCAGTAAGTGGAGTGATAGTGTCTCTGACATGGACTCTGTTGTTTGTTTGAGGTATAAAAATTTCTGGCATGTCTATGGGGAGATGATGACTGGGTGACCCCAGCTTCTGTCCTTGATCCTTGTGTTTTGAGTTGGTAATTTGCATATTTGAAGAAGTAAGAACTTCTTCCAGTCTTCTCAGACTAGTTCAGTAAGAGAAGGACTTAAACCTTTTTATTGTTTGCAAGTTGCATACATGTGTATAATGTATTTTAATCAAATCCCCTCCTTGCCTCACCCTAACATTTCTTTACAGCATTTATGTGCTATTTTATTTTCATTAAAAAAATCACACTTGAGTTCACTTGGTGTTTCCTATATGTGCATGGATATAGGATCATTTACTTCAGCATGGGTTGCCTCTGAGAGGTGACATCATTGAAGAAAACTAACTCTCCCTTCTTTAATAGCCATCAGTTTCCAATACTTTCTTGGATATGTGTGAGGCTTGTTGTTTTTAAGCTTATTCAACTTAATACACACACACACACACACACACACACACACACACACACACACACACACACACAAATATTTTCTATGACAAGATCCCCAATTCCTTCTTGGAAACCTATTTAGCAGTTGTTGGTAGGTTATAAAACACAGGGTAGCCTGGTAGTCATCGTGACATTAATAGATGCATTTCATTGCTAAAATTGTTTGTGCTTGTTTGATTTTCTAGTTAGAGCAGGTTGATTTCTTCAAAATCATCATTGAGGCTTATTTATCCTAAGAGATCAGAACAGTTTTGTCGCGTCCCTCTCGACCAGCAAGAAATGACGCAACTCGCAAAAGCTCTTCTCCTGCAGTTTATTCAGGTCCCTTGAA
>CAJQZJ010031994.1:3386696-3405948 GCA_907164525.1 Lophiomys imhausi | reverse complement strand
GGTGCTATCTTAGAGGCCCACGTATAGCCAATCAAGTAAAGCCACATCAGCGGTCTTAGCCAAATATGGACTTGTTTACCACCGAGAGCGCTCACCGTCGGGCTGGTGGAAGGCGGAGACCAGCACCATTTTTAAGGCGCGGCACGTCACAGCTCTCTACACAGTTTGGATACTATCACAGTATATTTTCAACTAAATAAATTCTTAATAAATTCAAAAAATGCTGTAAGATGGTCCAGAGTTGTAGCTGGGGTGGTAGTATTCGATAATGTAGTAGGCGAAGAGATGATAGTTGACTTTGTAGATGTAGGTATATCTGTTGATGAGGTTCCAGGCATGGCTGAAGTATTAGGTATTGTTGGGGAGTCAGTGGTTGGTACTAGTGTGTCTGCATTTGTGTGTGGATTGGTGGTTGGAGCTAGTGTGTTTGTTTGAGTGTTGGTAGTTGGAGTTAGTGTGGTTTTATTTGTAGGTTGGTGCTAGTGTGGATGGTGGTATGGGAGGGATGGTAGTTGGGACTAGTGTGGTTGTTTCTTGGGAATATTTGGTGGTTGGTGCTAATATGGGTGGTTTTGTGGGTGGCTTGGTTGGTAGTTGGAATTAGTATGATTTCATTTCTGGAAGAATTGATGGTTGGTGCTAGTGTGGTTGGTGGTGTGGGAGGGTTGGTAGTTGGAACTAGTGTGGTTGGTGCTAATATGGGTGGTTTTGTGGGTGGCTTGATGGTTGGAGCTAGTGTGGTTGCTTTTGTGGGAGGCTTGGTGGTTGGTGCTAGTGTGGTTGCTTGTGTGTGAGAGATCGTGGTTGGGAATGTAACTTCAGGAGCTCCTTTTGTTTGAGCAGGCTGAAGAAGCAGTTGCTTACGAGAGCATCAATACCCAGAATGATGGAAATGGCTCTTCACTACAATAAATCCTGGAAGGCACATGTTATAGTATGAAACTTGATTTGATAAAACTCGATATCGTGGCCTGTGGGGTGAATGTAGTCTATTCCGGGAGTTGTGACTCTCATCAGGCTGTGGAAATAAAAGGAAAAAGACACTTTAAAAGTCCATTATTTGAATTTCAAAACCTTAGCATATATATTTGGCCACATTGGTATTGATCTTTGTATATTGATACAAAATTAAGGGTAACGCTTCTTAAAGGTATTGTTTGTAGTAATACTTAAAAATGAAATGTCAAGTTTTGACCTGTTGCTACCAACCGACATAAACTGTTTAGGATAATTAAGAAACGGAAACTAATAGTCATGAAAACGTGTCATTTTGTTAGTTACTATGACAGTCTATCACAGTTATTTTCTAAGCTACTCAGAAATCAAGTTGCTAAGAGACAAGCAATATTTGCTTATCTAAATATAAGAGATAGATAGAGCATCTTCAAAAACCTCAAGAGATCTGCAGAATATGGCATTCAAAGATGTTTTCTTAACTTAAGATTTTCTGATATCGAGACATGTCAGCTCCTGACAGCACCCCCTATATTACTCCAAGTAGAAGATGAGCATCGAAGAATCTCCAGTGGGAGATGATTAAATTGGTGGTAAGCCATTCTCTTGGCAAGAAAAACCACTTGCTTCAACTGTAGACAGACTTCTGTCCAAAAAGGACAAAACTTGGAAGCAGGTAAGTCGACAGCCTAGCTCTGCCAAGACAGGGTAGGTAAGTCCTTCATAATTCCTGCTCTACAACCAATGTCTGTCAGAGAAATGGGGCCAAATGGCTGAAGATTGATGCTGTAATATATGGAGAGAAAATGGGAACTGTCCAGGCAGCCACTGGTATGTCATTTTTTAGTTTTGGAAGCTGCAGGCCCTGCACTTCCTATACAATCAGATATATTTATCCCTCTCAGGTCTCTGAGGTGGTTGAAGAATAGATAGCTAGAGTCTCATAGTTAAATTTTGAGTTGTTTAGGAATCAAGAGGGTGTTCTGGATCTAAGAAGATATTTTTAAAATTATGAGGCAAGTTAGTGTGAAAGCTGAGTTAGATATAGAACTTTAAACTCATGGAGATGGTTAGATAGTAGAATGTTAAGGTCAGGTGCCAAATACATATGGACTGGACATTGGGAATGTATGCTAAGCCATATAACTCTTATAATCATGGCCTATTTATTTCTGTTGTTTTGTATTGTGTTTATAGTTATAAGAAAAAGAACCATTATTTGGACTGAAAGGGAGAGCTGTTGGGGGGAAAAATAAATACCTTAAACTAAAAAAAAAAAAAAAAGAAGGGAAGAGGATGGTGGGGCTGAGGGGGAGGAGGGTGGAAGGGTGGGACTGGAGGGAGGAGTAGGGAGGGGATTGTGATTGAGATGTAACTTGAAGAAATAAAAAATAAATTATTAAAAAATATATTAGTATTAACATATTTATTTTATTGTATAAATTATGTTAATTTATAATTATTGTTTTTTACTATATAAGTTAGTAAGATCAAGTATAATAATTCTATACATGTATATAGTACATAATGGTCAAATAAGAATAGTGATATTTTATATCAAAACTTAATATTTTGTTGAACTCTCTTTATATATATATGTATTTATATAATTATGAAAAACCACTAACTGGTAGATAAATGGCAAAGATATCTGGTCTTGTTGGGCATGAATGGAAATGGCAAAACCTGGCAAAACTTAGCAAAGACATCAAATTTTTTGTAGCTCATACAGGCAAGACAGACAAAATGTCTGATAATAATGAAATAGTGGACTAATTGGCATCATGTTTAAGTAAGACTGAAATATTAAAAATTTCCAGGAAATAAATTTGGAATA
Organism: Lophiomys imhausi; assembly: GCA_907164525.1. Classification (NCBI taxonomy): domain Eukaryota; kingdom Metazoa; phylum Chordata; class Mammalia; order Rodentia; family Muridae; genus Lophiomys; species Lophiomys imhausi. The sequence continues at coordinate 3,403,157 of CAJQZJ010031994.1, read as the reverse complement.
AATGAATTTGATGATTTTATGAGGTTTGGCTCAGATCTGTAACAGGAGGGTGATAGAAAAGACATGGTTAGAGTCAAGCTTTGGATTGGAGACAACATTTGCTGAAGTAATGGTTCTGGAAAGACATAGAGTGGAGAATGATTACAAGATTTTTTGATATACATAACTAGATTTATGGTTAAAGATGGAGAAAAAATGATGCAGGAACAGTGACCTGGGCTTCTCTTGACATTTAAGTTTTATAAAGAGGAGGTATATCTGAGATAGCAGAAAACAGGGAGTGTCCAGTCAGGTGGGAAAAAAAACAGACAAAAGTAGAATGGGGTAAAAATAAAGAACTAATATTACAAAGGAGACAGTGATCATATTAAATACCATTAGATATCACCAACATGAGAAATGATAATAAACTACTTGACAAGAGTTGTTTAGTCTAAATCCTGTGAGCAAAGTCAGCCTGGGAAAAGTATGGGAAAAAACCATAGAATAAGCATGGATGCAATTCTTTCTAAAAGCTCTGTAGCAATTGGTGGAAGAGTGTGAGACTAGTGAAGAATAAACCAACATCAAGGTGATGGCACCACATGTGTCTGTGCTAGTGGACAGCCAATAGAGAAAGGGGAACCTTGTAGCTTATGGGCTATCTAGAGTGCGTAATTGCAGGTGGGAAGTTCATGGGTAGTGAAGGGAAGTGTGATATTTTACAGAACTTTAGGGTTGCTCTTGGAATAGGGGTAATTACAGCTAATTCTGTGTAATGAAAGGAAGGACATATGTGGGTAAGTCAAAGCAGGTTAAAATATTATGTTATTATTTGCAAATTATAAGAACTGAAGTAAGTTATTTAATCTCTGTGTGTTTTCTTCCTCATTTATGAAACTCTAGAGGCCACAGCAATATCTCAGGGGAAATAATGACATTCAGTAATTGAGCATATTATTTGGCCTGCATGTTGCTTAATAAAACCTAAATATTACATTTGCAAGCTCTAATGCTGAGTTAGGTTATTGGTTTTTTTTTCAGTGAAGTATTAGGATTTTGCATTCCCCATTGCCTTATTATGAGTTTCTGTATCCTTAGAATTGAGAAAACTAAGCTGTGGGCCAATTCTGACTTGCTGTTTTGGTAAGGCTTTGAGTGTCATTGGTCCAGATGACCAGTTGTTAGTGGGTGTACATGGCCTTCAAAGTTCTCCTATATTCACTATCTATCCATTTTCAAAGGCAGGTCAAGTCTTGTCCTGGCTGTTATTACCAATCCTTTCTGTGTCTTCAAAGAGAACATCAGCTCCCTGAAACCAGAGGTTGTATTTATCTGTTCTTCTTTGTCCTCCTAGTGTGCCTCAATAAATAAATGGAATTAAGTAAGTGGAAGCTATTCAAATATAGAAGTTTCTCTCTGTCTCTGTCTCTTTTACTTCCTCTTTCACTAAGTATTCTGGGTGGGGCAGAGGGTGCACTGACTCAGCACACTAACTTTTACATATTGCTCAGAGTGAGAGACCATGAAACCTTCTGGAATTTACCTGTCCACCATTTCTCATTCCACACCATGTTTATGGGTGCCTACATAGACAGGTATATCCTCCCTTCAGACTTGGACACTGTATCCTCTGCGTGAATGGTTGTTCCTTTTTATTCCTTTCTCTTTTCCTTCTTCACTTCTTTAATCAAACATCATTTTATATCTGTCTACCTTATGTGCAATGGCAAGTGGATTACATCACACCCTCTAAACATTCCCCATTCCTTTTTCCTGGATTGTATATTTAATTTTGGCATGTCTTCCCCATGATTCATGAGGATGTTAGATGTATGCATTTGCTGTTGTTGTTAACTGTTAATACTCATCTAGAATAGACTGATGTGTAGTGGATGATGAGTAATCATTTTAGAGTCAGTGAATTGAATGAGTTAGTGATAAACAGGTATTTCCCTTACTTTATTTCAAGGTTCCGGAGATCCAAGATGGCGGCAGTTGTCAGGGACACATTTTGAGCTCAGGGGAAAATAGCTACAACATCAAAGAAATATAAACAAGCTGAGCAACATCCTGAGAAGTGTGAACCTGCAGGGTCACACCAGGTGAACCCAGGGACTAATGGGGGTCCCTCGTGGGACCCTTAGACACTCAAGTAAACAGACCTGCCTAGGCAGTGCAGACTCAGGCAGCTGGGTTGAGCACGGCACTGACCTAGGCAGCAGGATGCAGCACCCAAGCTGAGGAGTGCGCCACAGAAGTGGGCAAGAGCACTAAAAAAACCAGCGAGTGGACAGGCTCGAGCCCAAAGCAGAGATCAGTGGTGCTGGGCACAGGCCCGGGAACCAAAGCAGAGGCCAGCGCAGAGCCTGGCACAAAACAGAGGTCAGCACAGACTGCCACAGAAGCAGGCAAAAGACACGCAAATACTCAAGGAATAGCTCCAAACCTCAGACAGGGGTACTCACCAGCCTCCGGAGCACCCAGCTTCCACACCAGCATTTTATACAGGAGAGCCACAGGTTCACCAAGATTTATCTCCAGCTGAGTGGTTGGCAGGGAGGTACAAGCATATCTGGGTTTACCCAGAAATGTGTTGGACATAAACGTCCCTCTACTGGATATACAATCACTTGGAAGAACATTGCACTCAGACAGGGCAGAGGGCTGCTCTTCCCGCACCTGTACAGTCTCCCGCATGTCTGAGTACTGCAGGGTCTTGGGAGGTAGCCTCAAGGTAGAGGTACCTCAGATAGAGGTACCTCTGGGCTACCTGAGCACCCAATATTCACAAGGTCACCACAGAACCCTAAAGAGGACTGGAAGTGCCACTGAAATGGTCTAGAAGACGTCAGGAACCAATCAGCTTAGGGAAACCAGATGGCTAAAGGTCAGCGAAAGAACAAAACTGACAAAAATCAGGGAAATATGACTCCAACAAAATTCAGCAAGGTTAACACAGAAAGCCCTGAATGACCCACCACAGCTGAAACACATGAAAATGATGACAAATCTACACTTAGGAAAATGATGGAGTCCTTTCAAGAAGAAATTACATCCCTGAAAGAATACGAAGAATCCTCAATTTTGCAAATTAAAGCAATGGAGAATACCATTAGAGACCTTCAAGTCAACATAGCCCAACATGAACAGGAAAGAGACAAGGCAATGAAAGATTTGAAAGATTTGAAGACAAAGACAAGGAAATTGGAACAGGAAACATACAAAAAATAAATAAAATGGTACAAGACTTGAAATTGGAAGTAGAAGCAATAAAGAAAATGCAATCAGAGATAATCCTGGAGGTAGAAAAATCAAGGAAAGAGAGCAGGAACTACGGACATGAGTATCAAAAATAGGATAGAAGAGATGGCAGACAGAATCTCAGGCATGGAAGATTCAATTGAAGAAATCAGTACAACAACCAAAGAAAATGAGAACTCTAAAAACGTTCTCACCCATAACATCCAAGAAATCAAGGAGTCAAAAAAAAAAGACAGAACCTAAGAATTATAGCCATAGAGGAAAGAGAACACACTGGACTCCAAGGCCCAGGAAACATCTTCAACAAAATCATAGAAGAAAACTTCCCAAACCTAAAGAAAGAGATGCCAATAAAATTCCAAGAGGCATATAGAACACCAAACAGATTAGATCAGTAAAGAAACTCCTCTTGCCACATAATAATTGAAGCTCCAAATGTACAGAACAAAGAAAGAATATTAAAAGCAGTAAGAGAAAAGATCAAGTAACATATAATGACAGACCCATCAGAATTACACCTGAGTTCTCCCCACAAACTTTAAAAGCAAGAAGGGGCTGGGCAGATGTCCTACAAACCCTGAGAGAACATAGGTGTCCAGCCAGACTACTAGACCCAGCAAAAATGTCTACCAACAAAGATGGAGAAAACAAGATATTCCATGTGAAAATCAAATTTAAACAGTATCTACCCACAAATCCAGCCCTACAGATGATCTTAGAAGGAAAATTCCAACCCAGAGAAGATAACTACACCCAAGAAAACAGAGGAAGCAAAAAACTCCACTGCACCTAAATCAAAAGAAACACACAACCACCATCTACACCAAAATAGTAGGAAATAACAACCTTTGGTCATTAATATCCATCAACATCAATGGACTCAACTCCCCAATAAAAAGACACAGGATTAAAGAATGGATCCATAAACAAGACCCATCATTTTGCTGCAAACATGAAATGCATTGCATCTCACTAACAAAGATACACAGTACCTCAGAGTAAAGGACTGGGAAAATTTTTTCCAAGCAAAAGGACCCAGGAAGCAAGCTGGACTAGCCATCTTAATATAAAATAAAATAGACTTTCAACTGAAGTCAATAAAAAAAGATAGAGAAGGGCACTACATGCATAAAGGAAATATGCATCAAGATGACATCTCAGTATTGAATATCTATGCCTCAAATACAATGGCACCTACAACTGGTAAAAGAAACTCTTCTGAAGCTTAAACCACACATCGATCCCAACACTAAATTAGTAGTGGGAGACTTCAACACCCCACTCACAACAATGGACAAGTCATCGAGACAGAAACAAAACAGAGAAATAATGAGTCTAACAGAGGCTATGAACCAATTGGGCCTAATAGATATCTGCAGAATGTTTCACCCAAACACAAAAGAATACACCTTCTTCTCAACACTGCATGGAACCTTCACCAAAATCGACCATATAGATGGACACAAAGCATGCCTCAACAGATATAAGAAAATTGAAATAACCCCTTGTTTCTTATTGGACCACCATGGAATAAAGCTGGACTTCAACAATAACAACAACAACAGAAATAACAGAAAGCCTACACACACATGGAAACTGAACAAGTCTCTACTGGATGACTACTGGGTTAGGGAACCAATAAAGAGGGAAATCAAAGACTTCTTAAAATCCAATGAAAATGAAGGCACAACATACCCAAACCTATGGGACACAATGAAAGCAGTGCTGTAAAGTTCATAGCGCTAAGTGCCTTCAAAAAGAAAATTGTGACAGCTCATATTAGTGAATTAATAGCAGAACTGGAAGAACTGGGGAAAAAAAGAAGCAAACACTCCCAAGAGGAGCAGAAGGCAGGAAATCTTCAAACTTAGGGCTGAAATAAACAACTTAGAAACCAAAAGAATAATACAAAGAATCAATGAAACCAGGAGTTGGTTCTTTGAGAAAATCAACAAAATGGACAAACCCTTAGCCAAATTAACTAAAAGACAGAGGGAAAAACCCAAATCAACAAAATCAGAAATGAAAAGGGAGAAATAACAGTAGACATTGAGGAAATCCAGAGAATCTTTAGGTCCTATTTTAAAAATCTGTACTCTAACAAATTTGAAAACCTAAGCAAAATGGACAATTTTCTTGATAGATTCTACCCACCAAAGTCAAATCATGATCAGGTTAACAGATTAAATAGCTCTATGACCCCCTAAGGAAATAGAAACAGTTATTACAAATCTCCCAACCACAAAAAGCCCAGGGCCAGATGGTTTCAGCACAGAATTCTACCAGACCTTCAAAGAAGAGCTAATACCAATACTCTTCAAACTCTTCCACAAAATAGTACCAGAAGGAACACTGCCAAACTCATTCTATGAGGACACAGTCACCCTGATTCCTAAACCACACAAAGACCCAACAAAGATGGAGAACTTCAGACCAATTTCCCTCATGAACATAGATGCAAAAATACCTAATTTAATACTGGTAAACCGAATCCAAGAACACATCAAAAGTATCATACACCATGCATGATCAAGTAGGCTTCATCCCAGAAATGCAAGGATGGTTCAACATACAAAAATCCATCAGCATAATTCACCATATAAACAAGCTGAAAGAAAAAAAAACACATGATCATCTTGCTAGATGCTGAAAAAGCATTTAACAAAATCCAGCACCCCTTCATGCTAAAGTCCTGGAGAGAACAGGCATACAAGGACCATACCTAGAAATAATAGATATACAGCTATCCAGTAGCCAACCTCAAATTAAAAGGAGAGAAACTTGAAGCATTTTCTCTAAAGTCAGGGACATGACAAGGATGTCCGCTTTTGCCCTATCTCTTCATCATAGTACTTGAAGTTCTTGCTAGAGCAATAAGGCAGCTAAAGGAGATCAAGGGGATACAAATTGGAAACAAAGAAGTCAAATTATCCGTAATTGCAGACGATATGATAGTATACATAAGCGACCTCAAAAATTCCAGCAGAGAACTCTTACAGGTGATAAACACCTTCAGCAAGGTGGCTGGATACATAATTCAAAAAATCAGAAGCCCTTCTTTATACAAAGTTCCAGTTCTTTTCTTAAATAAGTCAAGGAGGCTTTCTCACTAGAGGAATTTTAGGGGAACCCCAGCATTTTCACAAACCTTTAACAAATCCTTCCCCTTTTCTGTCTCTTTTGGGATCTCATTGATTAGGTACTCAAGATGTTATGTCACCAATGTTGTTAGCATTGGAATTATCTAAGATCCTGATGGAACTGCAGATTCTTGGGGTCCTGCACAAAATCTTCCTGGCCTTTGAATGATCGACTGAGTTTTGCAAGTTCATAGAATATATTTTTTTGTTTAAAGATTTTCTTAGAGAACATTTTTAATAAAATATTTTTACTAGCATATATTGAAGTTATAGAATCTTGTGAAATATTGTATGGCCCACATTATTTAAGTGTTTTAGTTAGTTTAGTTCAGAATATTTAGAGCTTTTCTTAATTTTTTTTGTTTTTTGTTTTTTGAGACAGGGTTTTCACTGTAGCCTTGGCTGTGTTGGAACTCACTCTGTAGACCAGGCTGGCCTTGGACTCAATGAGACCCGCCAGCCTCTGCCTTCTGAGTGCTAGGATAAAAATCCTGTGCCACCACTACCTTGTTTTTTTTTTTTTTTTTTTAACGAAGCTCATTCTATATTCTATTTTAATTATACTTCCCTTCATTAAGCTTACTTTATATTTGAAAGTTTCTATGTCTTATTCTTGGGGATGGCAAATAGTCAGCATATTAGTGGACAGAGAGTGCTGCAAACTAAGAGTTTCTGTGTTAGAGATGGTGGATTTGGGCAAATGTGCTGCCATTATCTATCCCATGAGCACAGTGGAATTCCTTCATTAGCCTTAGGATTTGTTTTCTTCATGCTAGGTTCTCTTTTTCCTTCTCTCTCTTTTTGTTTATTTATTGCTTCATGTTACATCTCCATCACAATGCCCTCATTCCACCCCTCCTGGTTCCTACCTCCCACCCTCTCCCTCTCTTCCTCTCCCACCCTTCCCATTCCTATGATGTGGAGTGTCCCTACATATCAGCCTCTCTCAGCTCAACAGTCATATGTGGGCTAAGAGCTTCCTCTTGCACTGGGAGCCAACATGGTAGCACTCCTAGGACAAATTGTCCCCTTAATAGGTAACAAAGTGTATGTTCCTGATCCTTTTGGTGTATTGGTTGTAGGATAGTTATCCTGTACTATATGGCTAAAATCCAATTAAAAGTGAGTAGATGCCATGTGCATCTTTCTGAGTCTGGGTTATTCACCTCTGTGTCATATTTCTGATCTTCTGGTATCTCATATGATAGCAGATAGGAATCCATAAGTAGTGTGTTAACTTCAGGAGCCAATTACACAGTGATTCATTCACTCATTCTTTTATCCATCTAGGTTATCTCAGGTCCAGCTCTTTACTATTAGAACATACAAAATAACCACCTTTCTAGGATTTTTTGTGAGGTTTATAATGATCTTATATATCCCTTGCAATATATCCCATGGTATGTTGCAAATATACAAATGTGAACTTTATAAATCCCACCTAGTTCTGGTCTCATAAAGATGGCCTTCTCCATATGTTGAATGTTCTTAATGCTAAGTTTAATTAGGTTCATTTATAGAGTAAGAGTCAAGATTATTAGTTTATGACTTTCAGCTGACAGCTTTTCCTCATGGGCAATGATTTAGCTTAACAAATGCAGACAGCTGAGAACCTTTCCTATGAAGCAAGGAATACAAGATGTTTTTGTTAGAGTGATTTAAAAAGTGGTTTTGAGTTTTTTTATTTATCAAAGACTATTGTAATATGAAAAAATCTTTTTCTAAAATCATATGTTTAAATACATAGGGCAATTTGCTTTTTATGTAACAGAGTTCTATGATCTTTCAGGCTAGACAATCATGATTTTCAGTAACGTTTGTCCTATAGCTTAGGATTGCAGAATAAAAATACACAATGAAACTGCTTTAAGCAAACCTGTCACTTTGTATGCTAATTAAAAATAAAAATAATTAAAGATACACAGTAATGAAGACTTCTCCAAAAGGATGATCTGGGAAAGGTTCCCCAGAAGTTGTCTATCTGTAACATAGAGCAGAGAGTTGTAGATAGATGAACAACACCATCATTTCCTCTATTGTGATATCTAGAAGACACTTCAGGAAAGCTGTGTTTCAGTGTGTCCCAACTGTCTTATTTACTTGTCTGTGGAAATTTGATATGTGATGTATTAACATTTTGGAAACTCAAACAAAATTTACTGATGCAACTTATGTTTGCAAGAATGCTACCAAAATATAGTTTACTTTAACAGACTAAATTTGCCAATCAATCACTTAGATTTTTTTTAATCTGTTGTATTATTTTCAGTTAAGTTATATTAAGAGGTCTTTTAAAAATATTTATTTATTACTTCAGACTACATCTTCATCACAGTGCCCTCTTTCCACCCTTCCCAGTCCTGCCCTCCCACCCTCTACCCCCTTATCCCTTCCACCCCACTCCTCTGGAGTGGAGTGTCCCTACATAACAGTCCCCCACCCCAGTTCAGTAGTCATGTGAGGGCCAAGAGCCTCCTCATACACTGGGGGCCTACAAGGCAGCACCACTAGGGCAAAGTGTCTCACTGACAGGAAACAAAGTCTATGTTCCTGTTCCCTTTGGTGCATTGGCTGTAGTATAGTTATCCTGTACTATATGGCTAAAATCCAATTATAAGTGAATAGATGCCATGTGCATCTTTTTGAGTCTGGGTTAGCTCACTCAGGATGAGCTTCTCTAGTTCTATCTATTTGACTGCAAATTGCATGATTTCATTGTTTCTGATGGCTGAGTAGTATTCCATTGTGTAGGTGTACCACAGTTTTTTCTTTCTTTCTTTTTTTAAATCCATTCCTTGGTTGAGCGACATCTGGCTTGTTTCCAGTTTCTAGCTATTACAAATAAGGCTGCTATGAACATAGATGAGGAAACTTCCTTGTGATTTGGTGAGGAATCATTTGGATATATACCCAGAAGTGGTATGGCTGGGTCTGGAGGTAGAGCTATTCCAAGTTTTCTTTTCTTTTCTTTTTTTTTTTAAATTTATTTTTTATTTCTTCAAGTTACATCTCAATCGCAATCACCTCCCTACCCCCCCCTCCAGTCCCACCCTCCCTCCCTCTTCCCCCTCAACCCCCCATCCCCTTCCTTTTTTTTAAGTTTAAGGTATATCTTTCCCCCCCAAAAGCTCCTCCTTTCAATCCAACAAATTGCTCTTTCCCTTATACCAATAAATACAATAAAAAACAACAGAAATAATTAGGCCACAATTATGAGAGTTATATGGCTTGGCATACGTTCCCAATGTCCTGACCATACATGCTTGCACCTGACTTTAACATTCTATCTAACCATCTCCATGAGTTTAAAGTTCTTCCACCAGCAATGAAGGAGTGTTCCCCTTTCTCTACAACCTTGCCAGCATGTGCTGTTAAAAGGTCTTTTTATATGCCTTATACAATTATAGCTCCACAATATAAGAACTTAATTTTAAGAAATTTATTAAAATAGTCTCAGATTCCAGTATACATAAGAAACTTATGCAACCACTATGGAAATCAGTCTGGCAATATTTTTGAAAACTTGGAATAGCTCTATCTCAAGACCTAGCTATACCACTCCTGGACATACATGCAAAAGATTCCTCACCAATGGGAGGGGAAGTGGGAGAAGGGGTAGAGGATGGGAGGGTTTGAGTAAGTGTGGTGGAAGGAGGTGGCTGTAATGGAGATGTAACTTGAAGTAACAAATAAATATAAAAAAGACCTAGAAAGACAAAAAAAAAGTAAAGAAACTATGCAACCTTGTTCCATTTCCACGATTCTTTTACCTGGGTCTGAGATATGATCCAGAGATGTATATTTTTAATAGTAAATCAAATGTAAATAGGACAGAGCTGTCCTATGGAATGAAACCCTTTTCCCTTTAACCTAACCTGAATGTAGAAGAAAATGTATAGTCATATGTCACAGAAAGTCTTAAAACATAGGCCACTTTGCTCATATGACTGCCAGTCGGCATGTATTTGTCTATTGTGTGATATAGACTGATATTGAAGTAGTTGATCAGGTAGATGGTATGAAATAAAGAAAATATAAAGATCTACATTTTAAAATCAACAATATACTTCTGTTACACACATGCAAAATAAGCTCTCAGCCTTCCAAATTCAGTCTTCTCTACTCTACACTCCCACTACATGCCAACATATGCTAAGGACACTGTTCTCGGATAGTCTTGCAACTCTACTGATGCTTTGGGTTGTGCTCTTATTATCACCTGTCACTCATTCTATATTATGTGATTTTAGGGTGTCTTTATTGTTTTCAAGAGCTTAACCCAAGTTTCAAAGTTTGACTTAACATTGTTTATTACGTGAATGACAGTGCTGAGGAGCAATTTCAGTTAGTAAAGTGCTTGCCTTAATTAAGTGAATGATTTTTGTTTCTATTTTTGTCCTCAAGTGAATTAATAGGAATGTTTTAACACAACCACCATATTTTCAGGTATCAGAAAGGACTTTTAATTTTATTTATAAGTATTTAGAATAAAAAACTATTAAAATAATCATTAATTTGTCTTGGTACATCATACTACCCTTTCAGGAAATTTATCATGAAAGTTCAATTATTTATTTTACCATTATTATAGTCTGAATGTAAACATCCAGGAAACACATGTTGTACTACTAAAAAATAAAAAAGAAGAGCTGTTCCTAGACAGGAGCTAGAGTCCCTTCCAACTCTACCTGGCCTGGCTTGCTCATTCCTGCTCATGTTTGTTCTATTCCCTAGTCACTGACCTGATAATCCATATACAAACATAAAACAGAAAGAGAAATCAAAGCAAGTCCATTGTTAACAGTAGCCTGACGCCATATTTTAAGCAGAAAGGGCTAATGCTAATGAAAAACAAGAACAAAATGGAAGATATCTTTTTTTAATTTTAAATATCATCATTAGCCTATTTTTTTGTTGTTGTTTTGTTTTGTTTTTTTTTTCCTTTATTTTTTATTTCTTCAAGTTACATCTCAATCGCAGTCCCCTCCCTATTCCCCCCTCCAGTCCCACCCTCCCACCGTCAAACCCCCATCCTCTTCCCTTTTTTTTCTTTTAAGTTTAAGGAATGTCTTATTCCCCCAACAGCTCCCCCTTTCAGTCCAACAAATGGCTCTTTCTCTTATAATAACAAATACAATACAGTACAACAGAGGTAATTAGGCCACAGTTATGAGGGTTATATGGCTTAACATACATTCCCAATGACCAGTCCATATGTATTTGGTACATGACTTTAACATTCTACTATCTAAACATCTCCATGAGTTTAAAGGTCTATATCTGACTCAACATTCATACTAACTTGCAACACAATTTTAAAAGTATCTTCTTAGATCTATAACACTCTCTTGACTCCTAAACAACTCAAAATTTAATTATGAGACTCTAGCTATCTGTTCTTCAACCACCTCAGAGACCTGAGAGGGATAAATATATCTGATTTTATAGGAAGTACAGGGCCTGCAGCTTCCCAAACTAAGAAATGACATACCTGTGGCTGCCTGGACAGCTCCCATTTTCTCTCCATACATTACAGCATTGATCTTCAGTCATTTGGCCCCGTTTCTCTGACAGACATTGATTGTAGAGCAGGGGTTATGAAGGACTTACCTACCCTGTCTTGGCAGAGCTAAGCTGTCGACTTACCTGCTTCCAGGTTTTGTCCTTTTTGGACAGCATTCTGTCTACAGTTGGAGCAAGGGGCTTTTCCTACCAAGAGATAGGCTTGCGACCTATTCAATCATCTCCCACTGGAGATTCTTTGATGCTCATCTTCTACTTGGAGGAGAATAGGGGGTGCTGTCAGGAGTTGATATGTCTTGATATAAAAAAATCTAAAGTTACAAAAACATCTTTGAATGCCATATTCTGCAGATCTCTTGAGGTTTTTGAAGAGGCCCTATCTATCTCTTATATTAAGGTAAGCAGATGTTGCTTGTCTCTTGCCGGTTTATTTCTGATTAGCTTAGAAAGTAACTATAATAGGCTGTCATAGTACCTAACTGAATGACCGACTTGCATAACCATTAGTTTGCATTTCTTAATTACCCTAAACAGTTTATGACAATTAGTAGTAAAAGGCCGAAACATCACATTTCATTTTTTTTCTTTACCTCCTAACCCTTCCATCCCATTTCTCTGGGGTGAGGTGTCCTTATATAACAGTCCCTCATCTCAGTTGAGAGGTCGTATGAGGGCCAAGAGCCTCTTCATTCATTGGGGATCTACGAAGCAGTACCATCAGTGAAAAGTGTCTCTTTGCCCGGGAGAGAGAACTACTAAACCAACAAACCAATAAGCATACAATAGATAAAAAAGACTAAGTTTGGATCAACAAGAAGTGAATCAAGGACATTTGGCACTGGTGGAAACTTACCATAAAATATGAAAGAAGAACTAACAGGCCCAAGATGAATGTTTCCCTTTTCATTTCTGAAAGTTGCTCCTGAAAGAAAGTCAGTGATCCTCCACAATTACTCAAGTCAGTCAACAGCATTTTTCTTTCTTTTTTTTAATGTGTTTTTTTCAACATTTGTTTATTTCTTCAAGTTACATCTCAATCATAATCCCCTCCATCCTCCTCCTCCTGGTCCCACCTTCCTACCCTCTTCCCCCTCACCCTCCTGTCTTCTTTTTTTAAAAAAAAAGTAATGTGTATTTTCCCCCCAACAGCTTCCCCTTTTAGTCCAATAGTTTTTTCTTATAATAATAAATACAATACAAAACAATAAGAATAATTATGCCACAATTATGAGAATTATAAGGTATAACATACATTCCCAAAGTCCATTCTATACATATTTGGCAAGTGATATTAATATTCTATTATCTATCTGTTTATCTCAATGAGTTTAAAGTTCTATACCTAACTCAGTGTCCATCCTAACTTGCATTACCAACTTAAAAACATCTTCTTAGACTGAGAAGAGAACATCCTTATAATTCCTAAACAACTTAAAATTTAACTGTGAGACTATAGCTATCTAGTCTTCAACCACATCAGAGACCTGAAAAGGATAAATACATCTGAATAAACAGGAAGTGCAGAGCCAGCAGCTTCCAAAACTAAGAAATGTCAGGCAACTTGCTGCCTGGACAGTCCCCAATTTCTCTCAATGCATTAGGGCATCTATCTTCAGCTTTTCAGCCCAGTATGTCTGACAGACATTAATTGTAAAGCAGGAATTATGAAGGAATTGCCTACCCTGTCTTGGCAGAGCTAGGCTGTTGACTTACCTGCTTCTAAGTTTTGTCCTTTTCAGACAGCATTTTGCCTATATTTGAAGCAAGGGATTTTTCTTTCCCAGTGACTAGCTCACAGCCTTTTTCTTAATTTAACATGAAAACTTAGAAGAAATTCTGACCCTAGTCATGTAACATGATGAACAAATGCTGAGACCACATTAGTGATGCTTATGCATTTTGGAGAAGATAACAATGTATGCCCACAACAATGTTATGTTTGTGACATTGTATAACAGGATTGTACTTGCCTTATTTTTTTGTAAGGACAACTCAGATAATTATTGAAAGGACTGTTCTGAAGCAAAAGAATACTAAAATCATTGTTACATTTAGTACAAGTACTTTGGAATGAAATAACATGTTTGTACATTAGGGATGTTTACTTGAAACTAATAAACTTCATAGATAGCTGTACATTTGAGCCTAGGTATTGTCAATGTGAATAGGTTATTGTGAAAAATAGTATCTTGGTAAAATTATTGTATTGTTTTATTACCACTCTCATTGTTAATATCAGTCTACTGAATGATTTTTGTTCTCATATACCTTTATTTCAAGTGATTCTCAACAGTCAGTATGGCTAATCAGCATGTGATTTAGGTGTAAACATTTGGACTTTAAATAGGCAATAGCTTCATAATGTATCCTAGAATTGTGGAAATGATTCTGGGAGTGCAAAACTCAACTAAAAATATTATATTGACAAGGGTTCTTGGGGGTCTTTGTGCATTTTGTAAGCATAGGAATAGAGGTCTACAAATGCAGCAGCTACTTAAACTGCTAATGTGCTATCTTAAAGATAGTGTAAAAATACTCACTAAATCTAATAGAAGAGAAAGTGGGGAAAAAACTTGAAATCATTGGCACAGGTGACAACTTCCTGAACAGAACACCAACAGCTCAGGCTCTAAGACCAACAATCAGTAAATGGGACCTCATGAAACTGAAAAGCTTCTGTAAGGCAAAAGACACTGTCATTTGAACAAATTGGCAACCTTTTTTTGGGTTGGGAAATATCTTCACAAACACCACATCTGATAGAGGGCTAATATCCAAAATTTACAAAGAACTAAAGAAATTAAATGCTAAGAAACAAAATAATCCAATCAAAAAAATGAGGAACAGAGCTAAACAGTGAATTCACAGAGGAAGAATCCGTAATGGCTGAGAGACACTTGAAGAAATGCTCAGCATCCTTAATCATTAGATAAATCACACCTGTCGGAATGGCTAAGCTCCAAACCTCAAATGACAGCACATGTTGGCGAGGTTGTGGAGAAAGGGGAACACTCCCCCATTGCTGGTGGGAGTGCAAGCTTGTGCAACCACTATGGAAATCAGTCTGGTGATGTCTTAGAAAACTTGGAATACCTCAAGACCCAGCCATACCACTTCTGGTTATACATCTAAATGATTCCTCACCAAACCATAAGGATGTTTCCTCATCTATGTTCATAGCAGTCCTATGTGTAATAGCTAGAAACTGGAAACAACCGAGATGTCCCTCAACTGAGGAATGGATACAAAACAAAACAAAACTGTGATACATCTACACAATGGCTGAATACTACTCAGCCATCAGAAATAAGGAAATCATGTAATTTTCAGTCCAATGGATGGAACTAGAGAAGATCATCCTGAGTGAGCTAACCCAGACTCAGAAGGATGCACTTTCCATCTATTCACTTATAATCGGATTTTAGCCATATAGTACAGGCTAACTATACTACAACTAACGCACCAAAGGGAACAGGAACACAGAGTTTGTTTGCTGTCAGTGAGACACTTTAGTCAAGTGTTTTAAAGTGACTTATTGTTGTGTGGATCAGTGACTGTGAAGGACATAGGATGGGTACTGTCAGAGTTGAAATTCTTCATGGGTCACAGGCAACAAAAGATTAGAATGCCGGAAGCAGGTTGAACCACGCTTTCATTAAAAACAAAAGCCATTATTTTAAAGAATAATTTTAATTAAAATTAGTTATGAAAGACTGGACTAGATAAATTCTCATTCAATATTTAAAGTGACAGCTGTCTTTAGTTTTAAGAAATTCGAGTTGCTGATAAAGTTTTACTATTGTTAGTGAATATGATCATTTAGTAGATACTTTTTTTTTTTTTCTTAAATCTCTATCAATGTGTAGTGAAACTTGGTTCTCTGGGCAAAGTTTTACCAATATAAATTTAACAGGGCAGGGGTGGTTACCAACAGCTAACAAGACTGTGTTTCTTCATAGAATGTGTACAGGAGAGGGTCATTTGGCCAGAGATTCCACCTTTTCACCCCTCTCCCCCACCTCGCTTACACCCTTTTCTCAGCTGTATATAATTCCACCCCAGCTGCACACTTGTTGGGAAGTGCTAGAGTTTTAGATGATGCACAACTTTTTTTGACACATTGTTTTCTACAAAAATCCATGCTTGAGAATTGTGCCATCTAATTATCTACAGAAAGTTTTAAAAAATCTAATAATGTTTTAAGCAAGTTTACAATTTTGTTTTGAGCTTAATTCATAGTAATTCTTGGGGGCATGTAGTAGGTCGCTTGCTAGTTGGACATGCCTTTTAGAGTACATGGGGATAGGCTAAAAGTGACCTTCTAGAAGGGAGGACTCTCTGTTTAGCTTTCTGGTGGTCAATTCAGTGAGGCATCTAGAAAGAGCTGGAATGGTGGCTCTAGTTTGTTGTCGGTCATTCATGTCTCCCCGGGAGTAGGTATGAAACAAGCAGTATGGAATGATCAATCATTCCTTCAGTCTTTAGGTGCACCCTCTCTACCTCTTGTCTGTCGCGTCCCCCCTTGTCCAGCAAGGAATGACGCAACTCACAAAAC
>CAJQZJ010031994.1:3371705-3384647 GCA_907164525.1 Lophiomys imhausi | reverse complement strand
CTTCTTCTTCTTCTTCTTCTTCTTCTTCTTCTTCTTCTTCTTCTTCTTCTTCTCTAGTGCTTTCGGTTGTGCTGTTCAGTTTCTAATATGATCTGTCTCTACTTTCTTTTTGAAGGCACACTGTGCTATGAACTTTCCTCGTAGCACTGCTTTCATTGTGTCCCATTGGTTTGAGTATGTTGTGCCTTCATTTTCATTGAATTTTAGGAAGTCTTTGATTTCCTTCTTTTGTCCCCTGATCCAGTGGCCATTGAGTAGAGAATTGTTTAGTTTCCATGAATCTATAGGCTTTTTGTTATTTCTGTTGTTGTTGAAGTCCAACTTTCATCCATTGTGATCCAATAAGATACAAGGGGTTATTTCAATTTTCTTGTATTTGTTGAGTCTTGCTTTGTGTCAACTATATATGGTCAGTTTTATGGAAGGTTCTGTGAGGTGCTCAGAAGAAAGTATATTCCTTTGTGTTTGGTTGAAGCATTCTGTAGGTATATGTTAGATCCATTTGATTAATGACTTCTATAATGTCATTATTTCTCTATTTGGTTTCTGTCTCGATGACCTGTGTAGGGGTTAGATAAATTAGATTTAGAAAATATATAGGGGTTTCTGATACTGTCTCTTAATTCGGGGCATGAAGAGCATTATCAGCATGAAGTCAGGAAAAGCAGGAAAGACTTAATAGACTGAAAAACAAGGTTGAAGTCAGGAAAAACAGGAAAGACTCAATGGACTTGAAGAAACAAAGTATCTGGCCTGACATTGTTTTCAGCTGCTAAGTGGGCGGAGCCCAAATTAAGCTGAAACAGAGTTCCTCCTATTTAAGGACAGTGCATGGAGCCCAGAAAGGAAGAGGCCCCTGATGCTAGAGAGCTCCAAGAGTCCTGCTGAAAAAAGGGCTGGCCATTGATGGCCAGCTCTCTCCCTGAAGCAGAAAGAAGCCGGTGAGCAAAGAAAGCCTGAGCAAGACACCAAAAGGCCAAGGACTAAACCCTGTGGCTCAGCTTTTGCCTAGAGGGGTTTGATCTGTCCGAACAGTGGCCTAAAGGAAACTGTGCCTGGCTTTAAGGACTGAGGCAGAGCAGCTGAGTTCCTGATTCAAAAGAAGTAAGTTGGCCTACAGACGGCTGGGGTCTCTCACAGAGAAGAAAGCATGAAGCCTTATTTAAGGTGAGACTGCAATAACCAACTTACCCTGACAAACCTACATCTGAGAGATCCATAAAAAGGACTGCTAAGTGCGTTAAAGAATCTACAACAAAGACTATGTTCCTGACGACTGAGGATCTGCCCCAGAGACTGTATCATTCTAAAAGGTTTTATGAAAGTAGTTGTTATAATTATCAATAGGTTTAAGGATAGGTTAAAGGGGTTGTAGGAATTTTTAGGATTAATAGTTAAGAAATTGTTGGTGTTTGTTATAAGTGAATTTAGTAATAAATAAATAAGTGTTAAATAATAATTTAAAAGTTCGGTTACACACCTGTACATTGAGGTGAAAGGGGTGTTGAAGTCTTCTATTAATGTGTGAGGATTGATGTTTGTTTAAGCTTTAGCAATGTTCCTTTTACAAATGTGGTTGCTCTTGTATTTGAGGCATAGATGTTCAGTATTAAGATATCATCTTGATGATATTTCCTTTGATGAGTATGTAGTGTCCTTAACTATCTTTTTGATTAATTTTTGTTGAAAGTCTATTTTATTTGATATTAGAATGGCCACTCCAGATTGCTTCCTGGGACCATTTGCTTGGAAAACTTTTTCCCAGCCCTTTATTTACTGTGAGATAGAGTCTATCTTTGCTAGTGAGATGTGTTTCTTGTATGCAGCAAAATGATGGGTCTTGTCTCTGAATCCATTCTGTAAGCCTGTGTCTTTTTATTTGCATGTTGAGTCCATTGATACTGAGAGATATTAATGACCATTGATTGTTATTCCTGTTATTTTGATATAGGTAATGGTAGTGTGTTTGTGTCTTTCTTTTGGTTTTGCTGCTGTGGGGTTGTTTCCTGTGTTTTCTTGGGTATAGTTTACTTCTCTGGGTTGGAGTTGTCCTTCTAGGATCTTCTGTAGAGCTGTATTTGTGGATAGATTCTGTCTAAATTTGAGTTTTTCTTGGTATATCTTGTTTTCTCCATCTATGTTGATTGAAAGTTTTGCTGTATATAGTAATTTTGACTGACATCTGTGGTTTCTTACAGCTTGCAAGACATCTTCCCAGGCCCTTCTGGCTTTCAGATTTACAGATGAGAAGTTAGGTATGATTATGATGGGTCTGCCTTTATATATTATTTGTCTTTTTTTCCTTGCAGCTTTTAATCTTTCTACGCTCTGTACATTTATTGTTTTGATTATGAAGTGGCAGGAGGAATTTCTTTCCTGGTCGATTTGGTGTTCTGTAAGCCTCCTGAATATTTATGGCCATCTCTTTCTTTAGGTTTGGGAAATTTTCTTCTCTGATTTTGTTGAAAATGTTTTCTGGTCCTTGGAGTCAGGAGAGTTCTCTTCTATTCCTATTATTTTGAGGTTTCATATTTTCATTGAGTCCTTAATTTCCTGGTTGTTTTGGGTGAGGAGTTTTTTAGTTTTCTCAATTTCTTTGGCGGATGTATCTATTTCTTCAATTGAATCTGCCGCACCTGAGATCTTATCTTCCATCTCTTGTATCTTGTTTGTGATGCTTGTGTCTGTAGTTCTGGTTCTTTTTCCTAGATTTTCCACTTCCAGGATTGTCTCTGATCATCTTTTCTTTATTGCTTCCATTTCCATTTTCAGGTCTTGTATAGATTTGTCCATTTCCTTCTTATTCTTGATTATCTTTGCCTGTATTTCTTTAATGACTTTTTTCCTTTTCTTCTCTGGTTTGATTGAGTTTTCCTGGATGTCCTTAACAGATTTCTTCATTGCTTTCATCTGTTGGATTGTGATATCCTTACATTCTTTAAGGGATTTATTTTCTTCTTTTAAGGCCTCATTTTCGTAAGTCTGGATTTGTTGTCATTTTCTTGTGTTTCTGCTGTGTTAGGATGTTCAAGGCTTGTGTACTAGGATAACTGGGTTCTGGTGGTAACATATTGCCCTGGTTTTTGTTTGTGTTTCTTCTTTGGTCTTTAGCCATCTAGTTGTCCTTGTTATCAGTTGGTTGCTCCCGGTGCCCCCTAAATTAGGTGCCCTGGAAAGAGTCCTTATCTGGAGGTTTGTTGTTCTTGTATGATCCTGTATGATCCTGAGAACTAGAGGGTCACTTTGGGAAGATTGGTAAGGCTGCAGACTGAAGCCTGTAGCAGGGGAAATGACTTCTCAGAGAAGCGGGAAGTGCCTGGAGGCCAAACAGGGTCCTATTTCCCTGGAACTCCAGGGGGATGACCTTTTGGAGACTTTCGTGCCAGAGATATGGGAGATGTCTAAAGGAAAGAGGCCAGTTCAAGTGTCTCTAGGACTCAGAAGAGGACCTCTCAGAGAAGCTCTCTCAGAAAGTAGGAAGCACCTGGAGGCCTGAAACCTAGGCTGAGTGTCCCTGGTGCTCAGCAGTTGCCCCCTAGGAGAAGCTCTCGCTCAGATGCACCTGCTGGCCCGAGTCCTGTGTGAGAATCCCTGCAACTCAGAGGAAAACCTCTAATAGAAGCACACTCATGGGAGTGCAGAAATGCCTGGTGGCCAGAAGCCTGACAGAGTGTCTCTGGCACTAGACATTCAACATGAATCACTGGAAGTGACTGGCAGCCAGGGGCCAGGAGAGCTCTGTGGCTCAGAGGAAGGCCTCTCCAGTGAGCTCTCCCTGGGTTGCAGAGATACCTGGAGGCCAGAAGCCTGACTGAGTGTCTCTGGCACTATGCAGCAGTTGATCTGGGTCGCTAGAATCGTCTGCATGCCAGAGGTAGGGGAGCATCTCTGAGGCTGTGAGGGAGACCTCTCTGAGGAGCTCTCCCAGGGGAAGCGAGGTAGCATGGAGGTGCCTGGAGATCAGAGGCCTGACAAAGAGCCTATGGTGCTAGGCAGCAGTTTACCCTGGTTGCTGGAAGCACAGGAGGCCAGAGCCTGTGGGAACGTCTCTGTGGCTATAAGGGAGACCTAACTGAAGAGCTTTCTCTAGACACAGTAAGCGTCTGGATGCCCGAGACCAGGGGGAATGAACCGAGGGCTCATAGGATGACCTCTTGGAGATATCTTGGGAAACACAGGAAGCACTTGGGCAGCTAGGCGCTGGGGCCCTGCATCGCTGGGTGCCGGGATCTGACCTTGTTAAGGCAGGCAGGTCTTGGCCAGTGGCTAGAATCCGTGTGTAGCTGTAATCCAGGGGTCCTCCTTGGTCTGGTGGAAACACAGATGCGGGTGTTTCAGGGTCAGTGGTGTGTCCTCTTGTTCTTTTTGCAGTTACTGATATACAGTGCTAGCTGTGCACAGCCATCTTGGAAGAAGTTCCAAAGTTACAATTTTTAGTATTGCTGGAAGAATTTCTTTGATATATATTCATGAAGTATTTCCTGGACAGTTAAAGATTTCATAAACACGCTATCAGTATGATTCCTCAAACTATAGTTGTCATCATTGGAAACATGAGGATATCCTGAAGTCATATCTGGCTTAGTGTTGCTACATCTGTAACTGGTGATGACAGCTGACATCACAGCAGACATATACTCATAATGCTGCAGTTATGAAGTAAGCATTACAAAGAAGAATTGGGAATAAGGGAAATAGGAATATCAAACAGGAAGCTAAGTAAGATCAGTTTTCATCTTTGTGAATAGACCCAGCAAATCTTGTGTGCTTCGGTATTGTAATGAGATACAGGAATGGGTACACACCATGTGGTCTTCTTTGTGAAATTTCATTCCACCTCAGAGTAAAAGTTTATTTTCATTTGCAAGTTGATTGAACATTTAATTTGTCTACTTACAATAGTGCCTGACCTTTAATTTTGCTTTTGAGCTTCCCATGATACAGAGAACAGGATTCTTAACTACAGTATATGGTAGGGATTAGTAGTATATTGGCTTGCATAGACTGATGGTTTTTCTCAGTAGTGTTTGCTCACCTGGGCAGGGGACAGAGAAAGCAGATAGTGGGAGGTTCCTATTATATGAAAATCAATGTGAGTATGCTACAGATTTTAGGTTTTGTGCAAAGAATTTGAGTACTTAATTTGGATCACTGGGTTTTCACCAATGTAGAGTGTAGGCCTATCTTTAATTAGTTTGTACGTCATTAAATTACTTTATTTCCCTGAGCCTCACTTAAGAAAACAATAGTATATTAGTTATAAAATGGCTGATGCATCAAATGTATTCATATCTATCTAGAATCTATCTGTTCTATTTTTATTTTCCAGTTACCTTTGTAGACAAATTAATCTTTCAATAACTGGTAGTTATTGTTACCAAATGCTATACTCAATTTTTCAATTTATCATTATTACTAAATATTTACTAAGTGCTGTCTCTAAGTGCATATTTCTCAGCACTTGTTTATAGGCAGAAAATGAAAGCAGGTGATCTACAAATAGTAATGAGAGATAGGAAAACAAGAGAACAGGATTAGGTGACATTAAAGAGGGTATTTAATAGTGGGATCAAGAGGACAACTTAGAAGTTAGGAAACTCATCCAGAGAAGATGACTCTAAAGTCCCAAATTTGACATGAAAGATGTTTATTGGCTATTTGCAAATACAGGAGCAGCCACACAGTGTGGTTAATTCCAGCCATGCTGAAGGTGATATGAAAATCAGAAATTAGGGAGTGTGGGTAAAACATAGGAGCTGACATACAGGATGTGATTGGAGTAGATGAAGGAAGAGGAGAAGGGAGACTTGCTGAGAAGGAGAACTTGTTCTAGATGGTGACTTGTGATTTAGGTGAGAAAATAGAAGTGATAAACTATCATTAAAGAAGAGGAATTATTAAATGATAGCAAAACCAGGCTCTAGATGTGTCTTAAGATAGCAAGCAAAATATCCCAGACACTCATTGAATTGGATACCAAATAATTTAAAACTGTATTCTTTGCTATTGTTTAAATTGATGCAATTATCTGTGCTTTCCTCATTTCCTCTCCATTTGTCACTTTTAGTGACTTTCACATCACTGTAAATGATCTACACAATGCCATTCTTCTTAGAACCTTTGCCTTTCTTGCTTCCAGCATATGGACTTAAAATCCAACATTGTTTTCTTATCACATGTGCTCCCTTAAACATCGTCATTCCTAATGACTGCACTGCCTCACAGTGTCAACTTGAAATATTAAACTCTGCTTACTCCAGTCTATTTTGTTTTTATTAAATATCACTAGGAATTGAAAATCTCAGAGACTGGTAAATTTGTCAGGCTGTAGTCAGAGGTGTGGCTGAAGTCTTGACCAGATGGGTAGGAGAGACAAATGCAGCTCAAAATGATGATGCCTACAACTTCTAGATAGAAAGGAACCCAGCGCTACCCTTATCTTGATTTTAGCCTTGGGAACTCAAGCAGAACCAATTCATGCTATGGCAGAGACATCTGACCTATAGAATTTCTGTTCTTTTGTATTGTATTTATAGTTATAAGAAAAAGAACCATTTTTGGACTGAAAGGGAGAGCTGTTGGGGGGAAAAAGAAATATCTTAAACTAAAAAAAAAAGAAGGGAAGAAGATGGGGGGATGAGGGGGAGGAGGGTGGAAGGGTGGGACTGGAGGGGGGAGTAGGGAGGGGATTGTGATTGAGATATAACTTGAAGAAATAAAAAATAAATTATTTAAAAAAAGAATTATGAGATATAGCAAATCTTTTTTAAAAAATAATTTATTTTTTATTTCTTCAAGTTACATCTCAATCACAACCTCCTCCCTACTCCCCTCTCCAGTCTTATCCTTCCACCCTCCTCCCCCTCAACCCCCCATCCTCTACCCTGTTTATTTTTTGTTTAGTTTAACGTATTTCTTTCCCCCCCCCAACAGCTCTCCCTTTAAGTCCAACAAATGGTTCTTTCTCTTATAACTATAAATACAATACAAAACAACAGAAATAAATAGGTCACAATTATGAGAGTTAAATGGCTTAGCATACATTCCCAATGTCCAGTCCGTATGTATTTGGCACCTGACTTTAACATTCTACTGTCTAACCATCTCCATGAGTTTAAAGTTCTATATCTAACTCAGCTTTCATACTAACTTGCCTCACAATTTTAAAAATATTTTCTTGGATCCAGAACACCCTCTTGATTCCTAAACAACTCAAAATTTAACTATGAGACTCTAGCTATCTATTCTTCAAACACCTCATAGACCTGAGAGGGATAAATATATCTGATTATATAGGAAGTGCAGGGCCTGCATCTTCCAAGACTAAGAAATGACATATCAGTGGCTGCCTGGACAGTTCCCGTTTTCTCACCATACCTTACAGCATCAATCTTCAGCCTTTTGGTCCCGTTTCTCTGACAGACATTGACTGTAGAGCAGGAATTATGAAGGGCTTACCTACCCTGTCTTGGCAGAGCTAGGCTGTCGACTTACCTGCTACCAAGTTTTGTCCTTTTTGGACAGCAGTCTGTCTACAGTTGAAACAAGGGGTTTTTCATGCCAAGAGATAGACTTGCACCAATTCAACCATTTCACACTGGAGATTCTTCAATGCTCATCTTCTACTTGGAGTAGAATAGGGGGTGCTGTCAGGAGCTGACATATTTTCTTAATTAAAGATTTTTTTTGATATCGAGACGTCAGAAAAACTTCGATCAGGGGTGGTGGAGCACATCTTTAATCCCATCAGTTGGGAACCACATGTCTTTGATTCCAATACTTAGAATGCAGAGACAGGCAAATAGGATTTGGAAGGGTTTAAGTTTAAAAGCTACTTACAAAAAGCATGCTGAAACTCAAACAAATTGTCCTTTGAGATCTCAAAATATATACACTAAAGGTTTGTTTAGCTCCAAATATCAAAATAATTTCTTCTTTAATCCAGATTCAAAGGTAATACTTTATATATTATATAAAAAAAAACAAATTTGCTCCAGGAAAAATATTAACTGACCCCCCCGCCCCAAAAAAAAGGTAATTGTCCCAGAGTTAGGATTAGGGAAGGGCTCTAACAAGAACTTCAAGTACTATATTGAAGAGATATGGTGAAAGTGGACATCCTTGTCTTGTCCCTGAGTTTAGAGGAAATGCTTCAAACTTCTTTCCATTTAATTTGATGTTGGCCACTGGCTTGCTGTATACTGCCTTTATTATTTCTAGGTATGGTCCTTGTATGCCCATTCTCTCCAGAACTTTTAGCATGAAGGGATGTTGGATTTTGTCAAATGCTTTTTCTGCATCTAGCGAGATTATCATGTGGTTTTTTTTCTTTCATCTTGTTTATATGGTGAATTACATTGATAGACTTTCGTATATTGAACCATCCCTGCATTCCTGGGATGAAGCCTCCTTGATCATGATGTATGATACTTTTGATGTGTTCTTGAATTCGGTTTGCTAGTATTTTATAAAGTATTTTTGCATCTATGTTCATGATGGAGATTGGTCTGAGTTCTCTTTCTTTGTTGGGTCTTTGTGTGGTTTAGGAATCAGAGTGACAATGGCCTCATAGAATGAGTTTGGCAGTGTTCTTTCTGCTTCTATGTGGTGGAAGAGTTTGAAGAGTAATGGTGTTAGTTCCTCTTTGAAGGTCTGGTAGAATTCTGTGCTAAAGCCATCTGGCCCTGGGCTTTTTTTGGTTGGGAGATTATTAATGACTGTTTCTATTTCCTTAGGGGTTATTGGGCTGTTTAAGCTGTTAATCTGATATTGATTTAGTTTTGGTAGGTGGAATCTATCGAGGAAATTGTCCATTTCGCTTAGGTTTTCAAATTTGGTGGAATATAGATTTTTAAAGTAGAATCCAAATATTTTCTGGATCTCCTCAATGTCTGTTGTTATTTCTCCCTTTTCATTTCTGATTTTGTTGATTTGGGTTCTTTCCCTTTGTCTTTTAGTTAATTTGGCTAGGGGTCTGTCTATTTTGTTGATTTTCTTGAAGAACCAACTCTTGGTTTCATTGATTCTTTGTATAGTTCTTTTTGATTCTAAGTTGTTGATTTCAGCCCTACGTTTGATGATCTGCCCTCTGCTCCTCTTGGGAGTGTTTGATTCTTTTTTTTCCAATTCACCCAGCTTAGCTGTTAGTTCACTAATATGAGCTGTCACAATTTTCTTTTTGAAAGCACTTAGTGCTATGAAATTTCCTCGTAGCACAGCTTTCATTGTATCCCACAGGTTTGGGTATGTTGTGCCTTCATTTTCGTTGGATTTTAAGAAGTCTTTGATTACCTTCTTTATTTCTTCCCTGACCCAGTGGTCATCCAGTAAGGAGCTGTTCAATTTCCATGTGTGTGTAGGTTTTCTGTTGATTCTTTTGCTGTTGAAGACCAGCTTTATTTTGTGGTAGTCTGATAAGATACAAGGTGTTATTTCAATTTTCTTGTATCTATTGAGACTATCTTTGT
This sequence comes from Lophiomys imhausi, assembly GCA_907164525.1. Classification (NCBI taxonomy): domain Eukaryota; kingdom Metazoa; phylum Chordata; class Mammalia; order Rodentia; family Muridae; genus Lophiomys; species Lophiomys imhausi. The sequence goes on along the minus strand of CAJQZJ010031994.1, from coordinate 3,375,180 downwards.
GTCCGACTATGTGGTCGATTTTGGAGAAGCTTCCCTGAGGTGCTGAGAACACGGTGTATTCCTTTGTGTTTGGGTGAAACGTTCTGTAGATATCTGTTTGGTCCATTTGTTTCATGATCTCTGTTAGACTCAATATTTCTCTGTTTGGCCTCAGTCTTGTTGATCTGTCCATTGTTGTGAGTGGGGTGCTGAAGTCTCCCACTACTAATCTGTTGTGATCGAAGTGCGATTTAAGTTTTAAAAGTGTTTCTTTTACAAATGTAGGTGCCTTTGTATTTGGGGCATAGATGTTCAGTATTGAGATTTCCTCTTGATGAATATTCCCTTTAATGAGTATATAATGCCCTTCTTTGTCTTTTTTCATTAACTTCAGTTGGAAGTCTGTTTTGTTTGATATTAGGATGGCTACTCCAGCTCGCTTCCTGGGTCCATTTGCTTGGAAAACCTTTTCCCAGCCCTTTACTCTGAGAGAGTGCCTATCTTTGGTAGTGAGATGTGTTTCTTGTATGCAGCAAAAGGACGGGTCTTGCTTGCGGATCCACTCTGTAAATCTGTGTCTTTTTATTGGGGAGTTGAGTCCATTGATGTTGATGGATATTAGTGACCTGGGGTTGTTATTTCCCATTAGTTTGATATAGGTGATGGTCCTGTGCCTCTTTTGGTTTAGTTGCTGAGGGGTTTTCTATTCCCTTTGTTTTCTTGGGTGGAGTTTTCTTCTCTGGGTTGGAATTTTCCTTCTAGGATTTTCTGTAGGGCTGGGTTTGTGGGTAGATATTGTTTAAATTTGATTTTGTCATGGAATATCTTGTTTTCTCTGTCTATGTTGATAGAGAATTTTGCTGGGTATAGTAGCCTGGCTGGGCACCTATGTTCTCTCAGGACTTATAGGATATATGTCCAGGCCCTTCTAGCTTTTAACGTTTCTGAGGAGAAGTCAGGTGTGATTCTGATGGGTCTGCCATTGTATGTGACTTGACCTTTTTGTCTTACAGCTTTTAATATCTTTTCTTTGTTCTCTACATTTGGAGTTTCTATTATTATGTGGCAAGAGGAGTTTCTTTTCTGATCTAATCTGTTTGGTGTTCTGTAAGCCTCTTGGATTTTTATTGGCATCTCTTTTTTCAGGTTTGGGAAGTTTTCCTCTATGATTTTGTTGAAGATATTTCCTGGACCTTGGAGTCGGGAGTCTTCTCTTTCCTCTATGCCTATAATTCTTAGGTTCCATCTTTTCATTGAGTCCTTGATTTCTTGGATGTTGTGGGTGAGAGATTTTTTAGCCTTCTCATTTTCTTTTGATGTTGTACTGATTTCTTCCATCGAATCTTCCATGCCTGAGATCCTGTCTTCCATCTCTTGCATCCTATTTTTGATACTCACATCCGTAGTTCCTGTTCTCTTCCCTTGATTCTCCACTTCCTCTTTTAACTCTGTTTTCTTTATTGTTTCTATTTTTATTTTCATGTCTTGTATGGTATTGTTCGTTCTGTACATTTCCTTCTCCAGTTTGCTTGTTTTTGTCTGGAAATCTTTCATTGCTTTGTCCTTTTCCTGTTCAAGCTGGGTCACCTTGGCTTGGAGCTCTTTAATGGTGTTGTTCATTTTTTTGACTTGTAAAATTGTGGCTTCTTTGAATTCCTTCATAGATTTAAGTTTTTCTTGAAGGGACTCTATCACTTTCCGTAATGCAGAATTGTCATCGTTTTCATGTGTTTCTGTTGATGTGAGGTCATCCGAATTGGATGAGCTAGGATAATTCTGTGTTGTTGGAGTCATATTTCCTTGATTTCTATTTTTTCTTGGACCTTTGTCCATATGGATGTGTTTAGCTGTCTGTTTTCATTGTTTTCTGCGCTTGGATCCACAGGGGATGCTTTGGTGTAGTAGTCGAATTGCTTGGCTGTCTGTATGTCGTTGCTTACAGGGGGATCTCAGGGTCACTGTGGTTCTAATAGCCTGAAGCACTGTGAGCTGGTGCAGCCTATTCCCAGATTGTGAGTAGTGGTCCGGGATTGTTTCACTGCTCCCAGTTCAGACTTCTCTGTGTTGCACACTGAGTGTTCAGCCTGTAATGGTTCTGCTGGTATGGACCTGTTTGCCCAGGCCCAGATTCTGTGGGCTTTGGTTGTCATCACCGAGACTGACAGGGCCCAGCTCCACACCTAATATATCTGGGTTTTCCAGAATACAGCTATGGTCCCCTGGATTCTGGTTTCCCACTAGTCTCCTCCACCGCAGGCGTGGCCCCTCAGCCCCGCCTACCTGTGCCAGCTTCCTGCGCCAGCTCCTCAGCCACATGCGTGGAGCCTCAATCCAGCCCACCTGTGCAGTCTTCCTGCCCTGGCTGCTCTTCCGCGGGTGCACGGAGCTTCAGCCCTGCCCGCCTGTGCTGGCTTCCCTCCCTGGCTGCTTTGCCGTGGGTGCGTGGAGCTTCAGCCCCGCCCGCCTGTGCCTGCTTCCCACCCTGGCTGCTTTGCTGTGGGCTTGGCGCTTCTGCCCTGCCTGCGAGCTTCCCGCTCGCTTGGGTCCTCCACGGCTCGAGCGGCTGTGGACCACCCACTGTGCGCCCTGTTTCTGCCTTGCTAAGAGTTCAACTAGCCCGCAAAGTTTCCTAAATAGCTATAAGGTCCTTCTGAAGTGTGGGGTGCCTAGTAGGCTAGTGAGTGATCGCCATGTGGGCTGTGATTCTGCCTGCTGTGTATTGGGGTCGATCTTACCAGGCGCCTCTCCAAATTGGAGTTTCCGAGTCCCGGATTTAGTGGCTTCTGTGTCTGAGAGAGATGGGGGGAGAACCTTGCCCTGGGACTTTTAACAGTCCCTTGGGAGCTGTGAGTGTTCTCGGAGGGTCTAGCCCCTCCGGGTTTTGCACAGTGTCCAATAACTGTGCTTTTTATGGCTCTTTTCTCCCATGTTCAAAATGCGTCAGTGCAGGTCGCCGCCATCTTGGCCTCTCCTCTAACTCTTTTCTTAAAAAAATATTATTTACTTCTAGAACATAGTTTTCTCCCTCCTCCCCTCCTGGCCCCTCCCTTCCTCTCTCCTTCCCTCCCTCTCTTCTTCCATTCATCCCTCCCTCCCTCCCTCCCTCTCTCCCTCCCTCTTTGTTCCTCTACTTGGTACTCTCCTCCTCAGATGAGGTGGGCCCTCACATATCATACTCCCTCAGATCTTGCATCATGTGAGGGCCAAGAGCTTCCACTTGTACTGGAGCTTGATAAGGCACACCATCTAGGGTGTGGTGTTCCACTAACCTGCAGCAGATTCCATGACTCACTGGTGGATAGAATTTTTCCTAGGATAGATATGCTAGGTTCCTATCTATTTGGGTGTGTGGGTTGTAGGATAGTTATCCTGTGATGTATGGTTAATATCCATTTATAAGGGAATACATACCATGTTTTTCTTTCTGGGACTGCGTCAGCTCACTTATCATGAGCTTTTCTAGTTCCATCCATTTGGTTTTGAATTGCATGATTTC
>CAJQZJ010031994.1:3344283-3371305 GCA_907164525.1 Lophiomys imhausi | reverse complement strand
GCTATTCTGGGTCTTTTGTTATTCCATATGAAGTTGAGAATTGTTGTCTGTAACAGTCTTTAAGGCTGAGCCATCTCAGCACGCTGTTTGAAGTTGTTCTTGATGCAGATTTTTGAGGAAACAGTTATTGAGGCAGTCTGTGAGGCTGGATCATTTGGGTTATTTGTCTTCTTTGGACTCTGGTCCTGTTGTTCTGAAAATATATAATTTCTCACAATAATATATAGTTCTGCAATTACCAAAATGCCTTGGATGTGCACGATGCACAAATCAATTAAGGAATATTTTCTGTTCTTTGAACAGCAGAAAGCCATTTGTAAGTCTCCATTCATGCCATATAAAAAATGGCATGTAATAGTATTTGATATATATGCTATATATAATATATTTTAAATTGAAAATACAGCATAAGACTGAATGGAGTTTAAATATTTTCCTTTACACTTGACATGAATTTATTAATTGATTAAAACAGGTTTATTCTGTGTTGTTTAGGCTTTTTTTGTAGATTAAGTTGGCCTCAAACTCAAAGGGAACCAATCTGTCTATGTCTCCCATGTTTTCGGATCAAAGATATACATTTATATATTTTTTTCTTTCCTTTTCTCCTTTCTTTGGAGATTTAATTTCTATGTGGATATATCTATCCTTATTGAGACAGGATTTCTCTTTGTAGCTTGGGCTGTCTTGATTTGCTCTGTAGAGCTCTGTAGATTAGATTTCTCTCCAACATTCATGGAATCTGTTTTTTCCTTGTCTCCCAAGTTTTGAGATCAAGGCATGAATTTAAATAGTTGAATTACCTTTATTAAACAATAGCAATTATCAAAATTAATTAAACCATTTTGTATTAGTTTGAGTTCCAATTCTCCCATGGAAACTCCATTCTTTTTTTTTTATGGTGAAAAAGAGTATATATTTAGAATTAGCCAGCTGGACTCAGTTTAGATGATACCAATCTTGTTGGCAACATCCAGAGCATCATAATCAGGAGCCAACCGAACATATGCCTTCTTCTCTCCATCAGGCCTTATCAGGGTATTGACTTTGGCCACATCAATGTCATAGAGTTTCTTCACTGCCTGTTTGATCTGATGCTTGTTAGCCTTGACATCCACGATGAACACAAGTGTGTTGTTGTCCTCTATCTTCTTCATGGCGGACTCGGTGGTCAGGGGGAATTTGATGATGGCATAGTGGTCAAGCTTGTTCCTCCTGGGTGCACTCTTGCGAGGGTATTTGGGCTGCCTACGGAGCCGCAGGGTCTTGGGGCGCCGGAAAGTAGGTGACGTGCGGATCTTCTTCTTTTTGTGGCCGTGGATGCCTTTCAGCACTGCCTTCTTAGCTTTCAACGCCTTCGCTTTGGCTTCGGCTCTGGGAGGGACAGCAGCTTCCTTCTTCGCTTTCGGCGCCATCTTGGCGAAAAGAGGAAACTCCATTCTTAAGGAGATTGGTTTAGAATAGTGTTATATGCTATTTTATGTTAGCTTTTCTTAACTGCTGGCTGTGATTGGCATGCAGTTTGCATGTTCTTCCCCAGCCTAACTCTGGGTCACATTGGTTAATAGAATATATCTCTTTCTCTCTCTCTTTCCTTTATTTTTTTGAAACAGGATTTCTCTGTGTAGCCTTGTCCTGGACTCACTTTGTAGACTAGGCTGGCCTTGAACTCACAGAGATCCACCTGCCTCTGCCTTCCTAGAGCTGGGATTAAAGGCATTTACCATCATGCCCAGAGATTAACATCTCTTTTAGGGGCAAAATGCCTCTTGAAACCAGTTCTCCAGTGGGAGCCCCATATCTGTGTGTGGTTTGTGACCCCTTTCTCTTTATGTAAATTTAAGATTTTGTGTATGTATCCATTAGATTAGTAAGGACATTATTAAATTTAACATCAAGGAAAAAATGTGTCATTTTTGAATTCTAGACTGTCTTTAGCAAACAGACTTATCTTATCAGCAGGGTTCCCGCCCTGCCTTCATTGTTTAAACCAGGCTGGTCTAGAATTCAGAGTTCTGCCTGTTTCTTCCTCTAGTGTGATGGGATTAAGGGATTAAGGGTGTGTGCCAGTAACACCCTGCTCAAATATTTCACTTAAATCCCATATAGTAGTAACTCTGAAACCCAGAGAGAAACTTTGAACTGTAGTTCAAAGTAGTGCCAATTTGAAATCTGCCCAAAATCTTCAAAAATCTCTTATGTTTTAGTAATGCCAAATCAGAAAAATATTCTTTCTACATCCCAATATAGGAAAATAAAAGACAACTAAACAAAAATCAAGCAAAGAAACAACATTCCAAAAGCCTTGGCATGTCTAACCATGCCATTCCATGCTGCAATTAAAGCTCTATTCATTATTCCTTGGATTCTAGTTTTGGCTGCATTTCACTGGTGGGCCAATACCAGAAAGTCCTGACAGTCACCTAGTACTCAGGGAGCTCTTAGCTCCAGCTGCCATTAGTTTTGTATTATCTATCAGAAGGGCCTACCTCCTTCTTTCATTATCATTGTTGGCAATTTATCATTCCATCTGTAAATTCATTCCTTTAAGACTATGCTAGTCTGAACTTTCTCAAAAAAGATACACAGAACCACAATTGTCAGGGTAAAAATCATTTGCATGCTAAGAGTAACAAACTCAATTGGAATCCAAATATGTTGTTGAGGCATTATGAATTCCTCCATTTTTAATCTAGGCGAATAATTTCACTCTCATATTCTGTTTAGAAGGTTGCCAGTTTTTTAGTACGTAAGGAGAGCTAAGCTTTAGCTCTCTGACTTTTCTGCAAGGCAACAGCTTTTGTTAAGGTAGCTGCACCTTTGAAATGAATTTGGGTTCAGTTCCCTGCTCTTTGGCTAGGAAACTGGCTTTCACCTGGGCCTTCTCAGGCTGTAAGCATGGATTCTAATTGCCCCACATTGGGCACCATGTGTAAAAAAAAATTATTAATTAAATTACTTACTAGTATTTATATTATATTTAATTGGTTTGGCGACTAATCCTTAACCATCCATTATAAATAAACACACACAGACACCATGTGGATTTTAACAAGCCTTGGCCTGAACTGTGCAATCCTAGCCCATCTAAGCTAGCTCTTAATTCTATTACCTAAATATGACCCCATATATACATAGGTCCCCTTGGACTGCCGTTCTCCACAGTATGCCGATGTTCCTGGTCACATGGAATATGGTTCATTTTCCTAACCCATGGTGTGTGCCTCCTTCTTCCTGCTCCTGGCTGGAATGAATTAATCCTCTATCTAAAGCGCAGGCTTCCTGTTCTAATCTCAGGAAGTCTCACATTTCTCTGTCTTACCCAATCTCAGGCCTCAGCATTTATTTAACCAGTCAGAGTCAGTGTAAGTAATAGACAGCAAACAGGACCAATTAATATTTAGAATGGTTAACACTACCCCAACAATCTCCAGATTGATTTCCATAGTGGTTGTACAAGTTTGCACTCCCACCAGCAATGGAGGAGTGTTCTCCTTTTTCCACAGCCTCACCATCATGTGCTGTCATTTGAGTTTTTGATCTTAGCCATGCTGACAGGTGTGAGATGGAATCTCAGAGTCATTTTGAGTTGCATTTCTCTGATGATTAAGGATGTTGAGCATTTCTTCAAGTGTCTCTTGGCCATTAGAGAGTCCTCCTTTGTGAATTCCCTGATTAGCCCTGATCCCCATTTTTTGATTGGATTATTTGGTTTCTTGGTGTTTAAGTTCTTTATAAAATATGCATATTAGCCCTCTGTTGGATGTGTGGTTGGTACAGATCTTTTCCCAGTCTGTAGATTGCTATTTTGTTTTAATGACAGTTTCCTTTGCCTTCCAGACACTTTCCAGTTTCATGAGGTCCCATTTATTGATTGTTGGTCTTAGAGCCTGAGCTATTGGTGTTCTGTTCAGGAATTGTCACCTGTGACAACGAGTTTGAGGCTTTTCCCCACTTTCTCTTCTATTAGATTTAGTGTGTAATGCTTTATGTTCAAGTCTTTGATCCACTTCAACTTAAGTTTTGTGCAAGGTGATAAGTATGTCTCAATTTGCATTCTTTTGCATGTTGACATTCAGTTAGACCAGTACCATTTTTTGAAGATGCTGTCCTTTTTTCATTGTATGGTTTTGGCCTCTTTGTCAAAAATTAAGCGACCATAGGTGTGTAGGTTTATTTCTGGGTCTTCAATTCGATTCCATTGATCAACTGGTCTGTTTCTATACTAGTACCATGCTGTTTTTATTATTATTGCTCTGTAGTATAGCTTGAAATAAGGAATGGTGAGTCCTCCAGATTTTTTTTTATTGTACAGGATTAATTTAGCTATTCTGGGTTTTTTATTATTCCATATGAAGTTGAGAATTGTGCTTTCAAGTTTTGTAAAGAATTGGGTTATAGGAATTGCATTGAATCTGTATGTTGCTTTGGTAGGATGGCCATTTTTATTATGTTATCCTACCTAACCATGAGCATGGGAGATCTTTACGTCTTCTGATGTCCTCTTCAATTTCTTTGTTTAAGGAGTTGAAGTTCTTGTTATACAGGTCTTTCACTTGCTTGACAGGTCTTTCATTTTCTTGGTTAGATTTACCCCCAGGTATTTTATATTGTTTGTGGCTATTGTGAAGAGTATTGTGTCCCTAATTTGTTTTTCAGCCCATTTATCTTTTGTATAAAGAAGGGCTTCTGATATTTTTGAATTGATTTTGTATCCAGCCACGTTGCTGAAGGTGTTTATCAGCTGTGGTAGTTCTTTGGTGGAATTTTTGAGGTCACTTGGGTATACTATCATATAATCTGTAAATAATGATACTTTGACTTCTTCCTTTTCAATTTGTATCCCCTTGATTTCCTTTAGTTGTCTTGTTGCTCTAGCGAGAACTTCAAGTACTACATTGAAGAGATATGGGGAGAGTGGGCATCCTTGCTTTGTTCCTGATTTTAGAGGGAATGCTTTAAATTTCTCTCCATTTAATTTGATGTTAGCTACCAGCTTGCTGTATATTGACTTCATTATTTCTAGGTATGGTCCTTGTATGCCAACTCTCTCCAGGTCTTTTAGCATGAAGGGGTCTTTGATTTTGTTAAATGCTTTTCCAGCAACTAGCGAGATGATCATGTGGGTTTTCTTTCAGCTTGTTTATATGGTAAATTTCATTGATGGATTTTCACATGTTGAACCACCTCTGCATTCCTGGGATGGAGCCTACTTGGTCATGGTATATGATACTTTTGATGTATTCTTGGATTCAGTTTGCAAGTATTTCATTAAATATTTTTGCATCTATGGTCATGAGGGAAATTGGTCTCTTTCTTTGTTGGGTCTTTGTGTGGTTTAGGTATCAGGGTGACTGTTACCTTGTAGAATGAGTTTGACAGTATTCCTTCTGTTTTTGTTTTGTGGAAGAGTTTAAAGAGTATTGGTATTCGCTCTTCTTTGAAGGTCTGGTAGAATTCTGTGCTGAAACCATCTGGTCCTGGGCTGTTTTTGGTTGGGAGACTCTTCATGACTGCTTCTATTTCCTTACAGGCTATAGGACTGTTTAATTTGTTAACCTGATCTTGACTTAACTTTCGTAGGTGCAGTCTGTCAAGAAAATTGTCCATTTCATTCATGTTTTTAAATTTTGTTGGAGTATAGATTTTTGAAGCAAGACCTAAAGATTCTTTGGATTTCTTCAATATCTGTTGTTATTTCCCACTTTTCATTTCTGATTTTGCTGATTTGGGTATTTACCCTATGCCTTCTCATTAGTTTGGCTAAGGGATTGTATATTTTGTTGATTTTCTCAAAGAACCAACTCTTGGTTTCATTGATTCTTTGAATTGTTTGTTTTGTTTCTGTGTTGTTGATTTTAGCCCTTAGTTTGATGATTTCCTTCCTTTTGCTCCTTTTGGGAGTGTTTGCTTCTTTTTTCCCCCAGCCCTTCCAGTTTTGTTGTTGCTAATATGAGTTGTCACAATTTTCTTTTTGAAGGCACTTAGTGCTATGAACTTTCCTCGTAGCACTGCTTTCATTGTGTCCCATAGGTTTGGGTATGTTGTGCCTTCATTTTTGTTGGATTTTAGGAAGCCTTTTATTTCCTTCTTTATTTGTTCTCTCCTAGTGGTCATTAAGTAGAGAATTGTTCAGTTTCCATTAATGTGTAGGCTTTTTTGTTGTTTATGTTGTTGAAGTTCAGCTTTAATCCCTGATGGTCTGATAAGATACAAGCGGCTATTTCATTTTTCTTGTATCTACTGAGGCTTTATTTGTGTCAAATATACGGTAAATTTTGAAGAAGGTTCCGTGGGGTGCTGAAAAGAAAAGAAGGTGTATTCTTTTGTATTTGGGTGAAATGTTTTGTAGATATATCTGTTAGGTCCATTTGGTTCATGACCTCTTTCAGACTCATTATATCTCTGTTTGGTTTCTGTCTCGATGATGATTGGGGTGTTGAAGTCTCCCACTATTAATTTTGTGGGCACTGATGTGCAATTTAAGTTTTGAAGAGTTTCTTTCACAAATGTGGGTACCCTTGTATTTGGGGCATAGATATTCAATACTGAGATGTGATCTTGATGAATTTTTCATTTAACAAGTATCTAGTGCCCTTTTCTATCTTTTTTTTTAAATTAATGTTAGTTGAAAGTCCATTTTATTTGATATTAGGATGGCTACTACAGCTTGCTTCCTGGGTCCATTTTCTTGGAAAACCTTTTCTTAGCCCTGTACTCTGAGGTAGCGTCTATCTTTGCTAGTTAAATGTGTTTCTTATATGTAGCAAAATGATGGGTCTTGTTTCTGAATCCATTCTGTAAGCCTGTGTCTTTTTATTGGGGAGTTGAGTCCATTGATGTTGAGGGATATTAACGAGCATAAGTTGTTATTTTCTGTTATTAGGTGGTGGTTATGTGTTTCTTTTGGTTTAGCTGCAGCAGGGTTTTCTGTTTCCTTAGTTGTCTTGGGTGTAGTTATCATCTCTGGGTTGGAATTTTCCTTCTAGCATCTTATGTTGAGTTGGATTTGTGGATAGTCTTTAAATTTGGCAATGCCATGGAGTATCTTGTTTTCTCCGTCTATGTTGATAGAGAGTTTTGTTGGATAAAGTAGTCTTGGCTAGCACCTATGGTCTCTTCGTGCTTGTAGGATGTCTGCCCAGGCCCTTCTGGATTTTAAAGTTTCTGAGGAGATGTCAGGTTTAATTCTGATGGGTATGCCATTATATGTTACTTGAACTTTTTCTTTTATGGTTTTTAATATTCTTTCTTTGTTCTGTACATTTGGAGTTTCAGTTATTATGTGGTGAGAGGAATTTATTTTCTGGTCTAATCTGTTTGGAGTTCTGTATGGCTCTTGGAATTTTATCGGCATCATTTTCTTTAAGTTTGGGAAGTTTTCTTCTATGATTTTGTTTAAGATGTTTCCTGGACCTTGAAGTCAGGTGTCTTCTCTTTCCTCTATGCCTATAATTCTTAGGTTCCAGTGTTTCATTGAATCCTTATTTTCTTGGATGTTGTGGCTGAGTACTTTTTTTAGATTTCTCATTTTCTTTGGTTGTTGTACTGATTTCTTCAATCAAGTCTTCCATGCCTGAGATTCTGTCTTCTATCACTTGTATCCTATTTGTGATACTCATGTCTTCAGTTCCTGTTCTTTTTCCTTGGTTTTCCACCTCCAGGATTGTCTGCTTGTGTTTTCTTTATTGCTTCCCATTTCCAATTTCAAGTCTTGAACACTTTTATACATTTGAGACATTTCATGCTCCAATTTAGATTTCTTTGTTTCCAGTCTTTCAAATCTTTCATAGCCTTGTCTCTTTCTCATTCATATTTGGCTGAGTTGGCTTGGAGGTCTCTAATGGTATTCTTCACTTCTTTCATTTGTAGAATTGAGGATTCTTTAAATTCTTTCAGGGATTTATTTTCTTCTTGTAATGACTCTATCACTTTCCAAAGTATAGATTTGTCATCATTTTCATTTGTTTCAGCAGTTGCGGAATGGTCAGAGCTTGCTGTACTAGCACAGCTGAATTTTGTTGGAATCATATTTTCCCAACTTTTGTCAGTTCTGTTCTTTTGCTGGTCTTTAGGCATCTGTTCTTGGCTGTTTGTACCTGGTGCCTTCTGGGCTTGGTGCCAAGAAGGGAGCTTTGGTGTAGAGGCTGTATAACTTGGTGATCTGTAGCTCTCCACAGGCTGGATAGGGCCTTGTGTGGGGTCTGGTTCTCAGTGTGTCCCCCAGAGCTCACCCCTTCCTGTTTTGTCCGAATTGTCAGAGATTGTGGTGGAATGTGTTTCTCCTGCATGCCGGTTCCTGCGATCCAACTGGTCTTCTTAATGATGATGGTGTGGATTGGCAAGCCACAGACTGTATGCTGGAGCTGCAGCTCCCCTGCAGCTTATGCATTGGGACTGTGATCTTGGTCCTCCACAGCTGCTCTCAGGGGGTTCTCAGGATCATTGTGTGCCTTATAGCCAGAAGCACTGTGATCTGGTACAACCCATGTCACCCAGGCAATGAACAATGGTTTGGGATTGTTTCAATGCTCACAAGTCAGAGATCTCTGTGTTGTAGCTTGGGTATTCAGCTGAGGGGCAAGGCAGGTGCAGTCAGAAAATTCTGATGTGGAATTCACACCCTGTCTACATTGCTTGGATTCAGGAATGCTCAGCTGCCTTTTTCCCAGCCAGAATCACTGCGCTGCAGTGTAGCCTAACTGTGCTGTCATGGCTTCTGGCAGTTTCCCTGTAGCTAGGTTGTCAGGACTGTGATTGTGGTCCTTCTACGCTCTTCTCTTGGGAGTTTCAACATCAACCTGTGCCTCTCAGTCAGAAGTTCTATGGGTTGGTGCTTGCTCGGGCTGCACACAATAGTTCAGAACTGCTTTCCTGCTCCAAACTGAGATCTAGATGCTGTAAACTGAGGCAGTAGACTGAGAGCCCTCCCAAAGTGAGTGTGGACAGTGAGTTCACAAAGCATCTCCAGCACTTGGACTCCAAGGGGATCTCAGCAGCCTTTTTCCTCCAGGCACTGTGTTCCAGTGTAGCCTGTGTGGGTTGGTGGGGCTTCTAACAGATTCCCTGTAGCTAGGGTGTCAGGACTGTGGGAATGGACCTCTCAAGCTACACTTAGAGTGTTCCCAAGATCAGCCTGTGCTTCTCTGTCAGAAGTTCTGTGGTCTGGCACTGCCTGCCCCCTTGGGTAGCATGCCCCAGTCCGGGACAATTTCACTGCCCTGGGTGGAGATCTAAATGTACTAGACTGAGGCTGTAGACTGAGTGCCCTGCTGAAGTGAGCACAGGCAGAGAGTTCCAATATGGAGTTCATTCAGTGAGTCTCAGCTGCCTTTTCCCTGCCTGAATCGCAGTGTTCCAGAGCAGCCTGCCTGGGTTGGTAGGGGCTTCCACCAGATCCCCTGTAGCTAGAGTGTCAGGACTGTGGCTATGATCCTCCCAGTCAACTCTCAGAGGAGTCTTAGAGCCAGTCTGTACTTCTCAGTTTGAAACTCTGTGAACTGGTGGAATCTGGTTTCTCTGACTGCACTGGGTTTAGATGTAGATGCTGTGCCCTGATGCATAGTGGAAAGCCCAGCCAAGAGTACAGGGTTGGGGTGGGGGCAGGGAGTTCCAATATGCAGTCTATATCCTGCCCACAGTGCACTTGGGTTCAGGGAAGCTCAGTGCCTGCCAGCTCCATCCCCCATTTACTGGTTAGCCAGACTCAGCAATGCTGCATATCTAAGGGAGAATCACCCTCAGTCTTACCATAGTAGCTCTATTGGTCTCTTGGGTGTCAGAATGCCTTCACGGACTCTGTGGATTCAGGAAACTGAGGAGGGCCTCTGTTTGGAGGTTGAAATCGCCAGCTGGTGTCCTGAAACTATTAGATCTGCTGTCTTTTCCACTGTGGTGGGGAGTGCAGTCTCCCAGCAGAAAACACTCTATGTCCACTGTCTGGCAATCCGATCCTCCAGTGTCTATATTTCCAGTGCTGAGTTCTTTATTTTTCGTGGTTTTTCTGAGAAAGCCCAGATAGGCTTGCGTCTCACAAACTGCCGTTCAGCAGGAGTATATCTCTGTAGTTGTCCAATTGGTCTTCCTGATGATCAGAATGTGTCTGAGCTGATCGCCGCCATCTTGCCCGTCCTTGTCATCTTTTTAAGCTCAGGTTGAACCTCCTCCATAGTCTAGATCATCCTTGAACTCACACAGCTTCTGAGCAGCCATGGTTTTACTTTTGTGCCACCAAATGAAGCCCAACAGCAAATTTTCAAGGATTTAAAAACAAACCAGCAAACAAACAAACAAAAAACCCCAAGGTACTTGGGAACATTATAATGTAATGTAATTGATAAGCATACCATAGGGCCTGTGTCTACCACTACCAATCTGTAGAGTTAAACCTAGAGACATTTCTATCTAAAAGGCTAAAACTAGTAAACAGTATTCAAATTCTTAATATCTCTATAATAACTTCCACAGAACTTCTTTTGGTTCAAATTTTATAAGATGTAGTGATAAATAAGGGAAAAGAGACCCAGGGAAGACCCCTTTCATGCTGAGTTTCTTTTGATAGTGGCTTCTATTACCTGATCAAGTTGCTATTTCAGAAAGGTTACAAGTGTCCTCAATTGTCCCATATTGTAAAGAGAATAAGGATGAATTTTTCATCAGTCTCAAACATCTGATCATAGACTTCAGGAATACACAGGGATGGTGCAGTGAGACTGGTGTGTTAGTTGTAGTATCGATACCTTCTACTATATAGCTAAAATCCTACTATAAGTGAATAGATACCATATGCATCCTTCTGAGTCTGGGTTGGCTCACTCAGGATAAGCTTTTCTATTTCTATCCATTTGGCTGCAAATTGCATAATTTCATTGTTCCTGATAGCTGAATAATAATCCATTGTGTAGATGTACCACAGTTTTTTAACCCTTTCTTTGGTTGAGGGACATCTGGGTTGTTTCCAGTTTCTAGCTATTACAAATAAGGCTACTATAAACATAGATGAGGAAACTTCCTTATGATTCCGTGAAGAGGCATTTGGGGGTATACCCAGAAGTGGTATGGCTAGGTCCTGAGGCAAAGCTATTCTAAGTTTTCTAAGAGATTGCCAGACAGACCTCCACAGTGGTTGCACAAGCCTGCACTCCCACCAGCAATGGAGTAGGGTACCCCTTTCTCCACACCCTCGCCAGCATGTGCTGTCATTTGAGCTTTTGATCTTAGCCATTCTGACAGGTGTGAGATGGAATCTCAGAGTCGTCTTGAGTTTCATTTCTCTGATGATTAAGGATGTTGGACATTTCTTCAAGTGTCTCTCAGTCATTAGGGATTTCTCCTTTGTGAATTCTCTATTTAGCTCTGTCCCCCATTTTATTGGATTATTTTGTTTCTTGGCATTTAATTTCTTGAGTTCTTTATAGATTTTGGATATTAGCCCTCTGTCAGATGTGGGGTTGGTGAAGATTTTCTCCCAGTCTGTAGGCTGCTGTTTTGTTCGAATGACAGTGTCTCTTGCCTTACAGAAGCTTTTCAGTTTCATGAGGTCCATTTATTGATTGTTGATCTCAAGTCCTGAGCTGTTGGTGTTCTGTTCAGGAAGTTGTCGCCTGTGCCAATTAGTTCAAGGGTTTCTCCCACTTTTTCTTCTAGTAGATTTAGTGTGACCGGCCTTATGTTAAGGTCTTTGATCCAGTTGGACTTAAGTTTTGTACAAAGTGATAAGTATGGGTCTAATTTCATTCTTTTACAAGTGGACATCCAGTTGGACCAGCACCATTTGTTGAATATGCTGTCCTTCTTCCATTGTGCCGTTTTGGCTTCTTTGTCAAAAATTAGGTGGCCATCAGTGTGTGGGTTTATTTCTGGATCTTCAATTCGATTCCATTGGTCTACTGGTCTGTTTCTATATTAATACCATGCTGTTTTTACAACTATTGCTCTGTAGTACAGCTTGAAATCTGGGATGGTGATACCTCCAGATGTTTTTTTATTGTACAGGATTGATTTAGCTATTCAGGGCTTTTTGTTGTTCCATATGTAATCAAGAATAGCTCTTTCCAAGTCTATAAAAAATTGTGTTGATGTTTTGATAGGAATTGCATTGAATCTATATATTGCTTTTTGTAGGATGGCCATTTTTATTATGTTGATCCTACCTATCCAGGAGCATGGGAGATCTTTCCATCTTCTAAAGGCCTCTTCCATTTCTTTCTTCAAGGGCTTGAAGTTCTTGTTGTACAGGTCCTTTACTTGCTTGGTTAGAGTTACCCCCAGGTATTTTATGTTGTTTGTGGCTATTGTGAAGGGAGTTGTTTCTCTTATTTCTTTCTCGGTATATTTGTTTGTTGTAAAAAGAAGGGCTTCTGATTTTTTTGAGTTAATTTTGTATCCAGCCACCTTGCTGAAGGTGTTTATCAGCTGTAAGAGTTCTCTGGTGGAATTTTTGGGGTCACTTATGTATACTATCATATCATCTGCAAATAGGGATAATTTGACTTCTTCGTTTCCAATGTTTATCCCCTTGATCTCCTTTAGTTGTCTTATTGCTCTAGCAAGAACTTCAAGTACTATATTGAAGAGATATGGTGAAAGTGGACATCCTTGTCTTGTCCCTGAGTTTAGAGGAAATGCTTCAAGTTTCTCTCCATTTAATTTGATGTTGGCCACTGGCCTGCTGTATATTGCCTTTATTATTTCTAGGTATGGTCCTTGTATGCCCGTTCTCTCCAGAACTTTTAGCAGGAAGGGGTGTTGGATTTTGTCAAATGCTTTTTCTGCATCTAGCGAGATTATCATGTGTTTTTTTTTCTTTCATCTTGTTTATATGGTGAATGACGTTGATAGACTTTCATATGTTGAACCATCCCTGCATTCCTGGGATGAAGCCTACTTGATCATGGTGTATGATACTTTTGATGTGTTCTTGAATTCTGTTTGCTAGTATTTTATTAAGTATTTTTGCATCTATGTTCATGAGGGAGATTGGTCTGAAGTTCTCTTTCTTTGTTGGGTCTTTGTGTGGTTTAGGTATCAGGATGATTGTGTCCTCGTAGAATGAGTTTGGCAATGTTCTTTCAGATTCTGTTTTGTGAAAGAGTTTGAAAAGTATTGGTGTTAGCTCCTCTTTGAAGGTCCAGTAGAATTCCGTGTTAAAGCCATCTTGCCCTGGGCTTTTTTTTGTTGGGAGATTTTTAATGACAGTTTCTATTTCCTTATGGGTTATAGGGCTGTTTAATCTGTTTATCTGATCTTGATTTAGCTTTGGTAGGTGGAATCTATCAAGAAAATTGTCCATTTCACTTAAGTTTTCAAATTTGGTGGAGTATAGATTTTTAAAGTAGGATCCAAATATTCTCTGGATTTCCTCAATGTCTGTTGTTATTTCTCCCCTTTCATTTCTGATTTTGTTGATTTGTGTTTTCTCCCTCTGTCTTTTAGTTAATTTGGGTAAGGGTCTGTCTATTTTGTTGATTTTCTTGAAGAACCAACTCTTGGTTTGATTGATTCTTTTTATAGTTCTTTTTGTTTCTAAGTTGTTGATTTCAGCCCTAAGTTTGATGATCTCCTTGCTTCTGCTCCTCTTGGGAATGTTTGCTTCTTTTTTTTCCCAATTCACCCAGTTTAGCTGTTAATTTGTTAATATGAGCTGTCACAATTTTCTTTTTCAAGGCACTTAGTGCTATGAACTTTCCTCGTAGAACAGCTTTCATTGTGTCCCATAGGTTTGGGTATGTTGTGCCTTCATTTTCGTTGGATTTTAAGATATCTTAGATTTCCTTCTTTATTTCTTTCCTGATCCAGTAGTCATTCAGTAAAGAGTTATTCAATTTCCATGTGTGTGTAGGATTTCTGTTGATTCTTTTTCTGTTGAAGTCCATCTTTACTCCATGGCGGTCTGATAGGAGATACAAGGGGTTATTTCAATTTTCTTGTTTTTGTTGAGGCTATCTTTGTGTCCAACTATATGGTCGATTTTGGAGAAGGTTCCATGAGGTGCTGAGAAGAAGGTGTATCCTTTTGTGTTTGGGTGAAATGTTCTGTAGATATCTGTTAGGTCCATTTGGTTTATGATCTCTGTAAGACTCATTATTTCTCTGTTTGGCTTCTGTCTTGATGACCTGTCCATTTTTGTGAGTGGGGTGTTGAAGTCTCCCACTACTAATGTGTGGGGATTGATATGCGATTTAAGTTTTAGTAGAGTTTCTTTTACAAATATAGGTGCCTTTGAATTTGGGGCATAGATGTTCAATATTGAGATGTCCTCTTGATGAATATTTCCTTTAATGAGTATTTAATGCCCTTCTCTGTCTTTTTTTTAAATATTAACTTCAATTGGAAGTCTATTTTGCTTGATATTAGGATGGCTACTCCAACTTGCTTCCTGGGTCCATTTGCTTGGAAAATCTTTCCCCAGCCCTTTACTCTGAGATAGTGTCTATCTTTGTTAGTGAGATGTGCTTCTTGTATGCAGAAAAATGATGGGTTTTGTTTATGGATCCAATCTGTAAGTCTGTGTCTTTCTATTGGGGAGTTAAGTCCATTGATGTTGATGGATACTAGTGACCAGGGGTTGTTATTTCCCATTATTTTGGTATAGGTGATTGTCCTGTGTTTCTTTTCGTTTAGTTGCTGTGGCGTTTTCTATTTCCTCTGTTTTCTTGGGTGTACTTATCTTCTCTGGGTTGGAATTTTCCTTCTACGATCTTATGTAGGTCTGAGTTTGTGGGTAGATATTGTTTAAATTTGACTTTGTCATGGAATATCTTGTTTTCTCCGTCTATGTTGATATAGAGTTTTGCTGGATATAGTAGTCTGGCTATGCACCTATGTTCTCTCAGGGCTTATAGGACATCTGTCCAGACCATTCTAGCTTTTAAAGTTTCTGAGGAGAAGTCAGGTGTAAAACTGATGGGTCTGCCATTATATGTGACTTGACCTTTTTCTCTTATAGCTTTTAATATTCTTTCTTTGTTCTGTATATTTGGAGTTTCAATTATGTGGCGAGAAGAGTTTCTTTTCTGATCTAATCTATTTGGTGTTCTGTAATCCTCTTGGTTTTTTATTGGCATCTCTTTCTTTAGGTTTGGGAAATTTTCTTCTATGATTTTGTTGAAGATATTTCCTGGACCTTGGAGTCGGTGTCTTTTCTTTCCTTTATGTCTATAATTCTTAGGTTCCGTCTTTTCATTGAGTCCTGGATTTCTTGGATGTTATGGGTGAGAGTTTTTAGCTTTCTCATTTTCTTTGGATGTTGTACTGATTTCTTCCATTGAATCTTCCATGCCTGAGATCCTGTCTTCCATCTCTTGTATCCTATTTTTAATACTCATGTCTGTAGTTCCTGTTCTCTTCTCTTGATTCTCCACTTCCACTGTTAACTCTGACTGTGCTTTCTTTATTGCTTCCATTTCCATTTTCATGTCTTGGATGATTTTATTCGTTTTGTACATTTCCTGCTCCAATTTGCTTGTCTTTGCCTGGAAATCTTTCATTTCCCTGTCTTTTTCTGTTCAAGTTGAGCCACTTTGGCTTAGAGCTCTCTAATGGTATTATCTGTTGCTTTTGCTTGTGAAATTGTGGATTCTTTGAATTCCTTCATAGATTTAAATTCTTCTTGAAAGGACTCTATCACTTTAAATAATGTAGAATTGTCATCATTTTCATGTGTTTCAGCTGTGGTGAGGTGGTCAGGGCTTGTTGTACTAGCATGGTTTGTTGGAATCATATCTCCCTGATTTCTGTTGTTTCTGTTTTTTCTCTGACCTTTAGCCATTTGGTTGTTCTTAGCTGTTTGTTCCTGGTGCCTTCTGGGTTTGGTTCCAAGGGGGGCACTGTGGTGTAGCAGTCATATCGCTTGGTGGTCTGTCGCATTCAACTGGCTGGATGGGGCCTTGTGTGGAGGTTCTCAGTGTGTCTCCCAGAGCTCACCCCTTCCAGTTTTGTTTCAGTTGGGGACTCAGGTGAGGGAATATATGGTGGGATGTGTTCCTGTAGGTTCCTGGGATCCAACTGGTCTTGGTACAGATGATAGTGCAGGTTGGTAGGCCGCAAACTGTTGGGTGGGGTTGTAGCTCCCCTGCAGCTTACATGTCGGGACCATGTTTGTGGTCCTCCCCAGTTGCTCTCAGGGGGTTCTCAGGGTCAATGTGGATCTAATATCCAGAAGCACTGTGAAATGGTGCAGCCCACTCCCAGGCAATGAGGAGTGGCCTTGGATTGTTTCACTGCTCACATGTCAGAGCTCTCTATGTTGTACACTATGTATTTGGCATGTATCGGCTCTGCTAATATGGTCCTCTGTGTGTCTAGGCACAGATGCTGTGGACTCTGGATGTCCCAAGTTGGGGGATTGAGTCTGCCAGCTGGAGTCCTGAAAGGACCCGACTCCACGCCCTTAAGGTGAGTCACTCAGCAGTACCCCCCAGGCCAGGGGTGGAACGATATATGCTGAAGATCTGGCTTCCCGCTGGAAGGTCCAGTACTAGAAAAAGGGTCTAATATTAACCCCACAGTCTGCCCTGGGCTTGGGCCTTGTGGAGAACAATTCTGCCTTCCACCCTGGCTGCTCGCCTTTCTGCCACTCTCCCTGCTCCACCTATGTCTGTATGGAGCTGACTGGCAATTGGGGCCACTGTCTTCCAAGTTCCAGAGCTGCAGGGTAATCTGCTGCTGGAAGTGTATCCCGCTGCTCTGTCCAGCTGCAGAGTTCTTCCCAGTGACCATAAATCCAATAGAAGGGCCTGCATGTATGTCCAACACCCCCCTGGGGAAGCACAAATATACCTGCACTTTCCAAAATGCCAGTGTGGACCTGCCAGCTTCTGTGCCACTGCCCACTCAGATTGCTGTGGGTCCACCCAGAGTGCATCCAGCTCCCATGGCTCTGTCTCTGCCAACCCTTCACTAAATAACTGGAAAGCCTGCGTGGGATCTGAGAGCCCAGGAGGCTGGTGAGTAACTCTGTCTGGGGGTTCGGAGCTGCCTCTGGGTATTGGAGTGGCTTTTACCCTGACCCTCTCCTGGTGACTATTCCCGATTCCCGGGTTCCACGGCTTCTGCATGGATCCTGTTGGTCTGTTTTTTCTGAGTGTCTGAGAGAGGGGAGGAGAGTCCTGCCCAGGGACTTTTAATGGTCCCTGGGTCGCTGGGTGAAACCCAGTGGGTTTGTGCTACTCAGATTGTTTTTCAGCGTCTTATAACTCTGTAGCATTATAGCTGTTTTCCACGCGTTCAAAATACATTTGTGCAGGCCGCTGCCATCTTGGATCCCCCTTTATACATTATTCTTAATAGCCACAATGGCTTTCTATACCTGCTCAAAGAAAGAGCCTTAGAGATACATGAAAAAGAAAAATATGAAAAATGTTTTGATAAGATACAAGCCTTAGAGGGAAAATTAGAGAGATTTATAAATGAGAATAAGGTAAATTCTCAAAAACAGACAGTGGAATTTAGACCAGCCTTAGAAAGACCTATAAATGAGATTAAGAAAAATAGTCAGACACAGATAGAAGAATTTAAACAAGCCTTAGAAAGACATTAATGAGAATAAGGAAAATACACAGACATTGACAGAGGAGTTTAGATGAGAGAATACCATGTATCTGTATGATGAAACTGAAAGGGGCTGGCCCAAGATTGTTAGAAAACCAACCTTAGTTTATCCAGTTAGTATTAAAGAACTACCAGGGAATCATATGTATCACCAAAGTTATCTAGAAATTACATGGAATCCTATAGACATATTAGATTTAAGGAGATTTAATGAAGCAATTATTTCCTATGGTATACATTCCTCCTATGTGAAGCAGATTCTAAATTCATGGGCAACTCAGAACAGAATTATCCCTCAAGGCTGGAAAGATTTGGCAACAGCAATATTGGAACATGGTTCTAAGTTACAATGGTGAACATGGTGGAAAGAGGAAGCTAATGCCATAGAGCCACAAAATCAGGACAGAGGTCTTGATATTTTCCAGGGTAAGATGCTAGGTGAAGGTGAATATGCTTACTTACAAAAGGGGCTTGAAATTGATGATCATATCTTGATGCTATGCCATTTAGGATCTTTAAATGCTTGTGATAAAGTTGAAGAATCAGGAAAGAGATCTGAGTCATTTACTAAAATTATACAAGGCCTGACAGAAACTTTCACTAATTTTTGGCAAAGATTGACTTCAAGTGTAGATAGACAAGTATCAGATTCAGAAGTCAGAAAAGTACTAATTGAACCTTTGTCTTTTGAAAATGCTAATTCATAATGCAGAAGGATGGTTAGACCTTTAAAGACAAGATCAGCACCAATAAAGGGATGAATTAGAGATACAGCTGATATTAGATGTCACAGTCATGATGCAAATCTAATAGGAGAAGTGAGTTCTATAAATCTTAAGAAAACAAATCAATATCTGACTGGATTTTAGCCTTGGAGTACAGGATAGCTATACTACAACCATGAACATAGACTTTTTTTTTCTGTCAATGAGACACTGCCCTAGTGGTGCTACCTTGTAGGCCCCCAGTGTATGAGGAGGCTCTTGGCCCTCATATGACTGCTGAATTGGGGTGGGGGACTGTTATGTAGGGACACTCTACTCCAGAGGAGTGTGATGGAAGGGATAGAGGATAGAGGGTGGGAGGGCAGGAATGGGAGGGGTGGAGAGAGAACATTGTGATGGAGATGTAACCTGAAGTAATAAATAAATATTAAAAAAAATAAAAAAATCAAAATTGCACATGCCATTTTGGACTAATGAATGCAGATCAACAAGATATAGGCAAGGTACTCCTTTGTCTTCGGTAAACACCCAAGGGACTGCCAGGAAGCCTTCATATCAAATCCAATTCAATCATTCCCTGTCAGTGTAGGAGAAACCCATCCACAGAACAATTAAATTATTTAATGTCTGTTGTTAAAAGCAGCACTGCTCTGAGTGTGATCAAGGTCAGAAAAGCTTCAATAAAGTCAGGATGCACCACAAAAGTATTATGGGTACCTTCTATAAATCATCAGAGACCTAAGGTAAAATACAAATAAATGGCATTGAAATTTAATATTGTAGACATAAAAGAAGATATAACAATAATTTCACCAAAATCTTGGCATCCAGAGTAGCCTCTTCAGGAAGTAAATATCCAGTTTTTGGGGATTGGAACTTTGTCTCAGGTGCAGCAAAGTGCAAGATGGATGGAATGTTTAGGACCAGAAGGACAAATAAGGAAATTAAGGCCATATGTGGCTAATATAGCCATTCATTTATGGGGGCATGATTCATTGTATCAATGGACAACACAAATTAACATCCCTCCAATCTTAGAAACAAACTATAAAATAAAGCATGCTTCTGAGAAAATTATTAAAAAGTATTATAGAGAACAGTCACAGACTGCCCAGGTTTTCCATAAGCAGGACACAACAGGTGTTGATCTTTTAAAGGTACCAATTGCCCTACCTTAAAAATGGCTGACAAACCTGTATGGCTGGATCAATGGCCTATGACAAAAGAAAAATTGTAGGTACTGGAAGAGCTGGTACAGGAGCAGCAAAATGTTGAACACATTGAGGAATCTACCAGCCCATGGAATTTCCCTCTGTTTGATACTACAACCAATGCACCAAAGGGAACAGGAACATAGATTTTGTTACCTGTTAATGAGACATTTTGCCCTAGTGGTGCTGCCTTGTAGGCCCCCAGTGTATGAGGAGGCTCTTGGCCCTCATATGACTGCTGAACTGGGGTGGGGGTCTGATATGTAGGGACATTCCACTCCAGAGGAGTGGGATGGAAGGGAAAGGGGGTAGAGGGTGGGAGGGCAGGACTGGGAGGGGTGGAAAGAGGGCACCATGATGGAGATGCAATTTGAAGTAATAAATAAACATTAAAAAAGTCAGGAAAATGGAGGATGTTAACAGGTTTAAGAGCCATAAATAAGATGACTCAGCCAATGGGCTCTTTATAGTCTGGAATCCCATTGCCTACTTTATTACCTAAGTCATGGCCTTTGATGGTGTTTGATTTGAAAGACTGCTTTTTCACAATCCCTTTGCATGAGCATGACAGAGAAAGATTTGCTTTCTCAGTAGCTACTTATAATTGTTCAATAAAGAGGTATCATTGGAAAGGTTTTACCACAAGGAATGTTATACAATCCTACCTTGTGCCCATATTTTGTGCAATAGTCATTAGAAATAATTAGTAAACAGTTTCCTCAATGTTAAATTTACCATTATATGGATTATATTTTATTTGGCTGATTCAAAGGCAAATACCTTAGGAAAAAAAGTTTGATAAAATAAAGAGAATTTTTCCTTGTTGCTAACTACAAATTGCTCTTGAAAAAATAGAAAGTGGAGATTCTATCAGTTATCTAGGATATAAAATGGGTTTATAGAAAATTCGACCATAGAAGGTATAAATCAGGAGAGAACAATCCAAAACATTTAATGATTTTCAAAAATTGCTGGGAGATATAAACTGGCTATGGCCTACAATTGGATCAACTACTAAAGAGCTAAGTAATTTATTTAAAACCTTAAATGGTGATAAGGACTTAAATAGTTCAGTAAAATTATCAGCTGAAGCTGAAAGAGAATTGGCTCTGGTAGAAAATAAATTGCACGATGCACATGTGGATCGCTTAGATCCAAAGCTAGATTGTATTTTGGTTATTTTGCCTTCTACTCAATCTCCCACAGGAATTCTTTTGCAGAGAGAAGATAATATCTTAGAATGGTTATTTAGCACACAAATAGCATAAATAAATAAAGACCTATGTAGGAAAGGTTTCTGAATTGATTCTGAAAAGAAAAATGAGACTTCGTCAATTAGCAGTAATAGACCCAGCAGAAATTATGATACCCTTTACTAATGCTGAAATTGCCTCATTATGGACAGGAATTGAACATTGTCAAAAAGCTTGCAATAATTTTTTTTTTTTTTGGGAGAGATTAACAACAAATATCCGGAGGGGCAAGATGGCAGCAATGAAGTTGGGTGCATTTTGTCATCAGGAAGACAGATTGGACTATAGCAGAGATATACTCTTGCTGAAAGGCAGTTTGTGAGATGCAAGCCTATCTGGGCTTGCCCAGAAAAGCCAGGGACAACAAAGAACTAGGTTTTGGAAATATAGACACTGGAGGATCAGAGTCACCAGACATGGACATTGAGCACTTCCCTCTTGGAGACTACACTCCCTACATATCAGATCCTTTCAGGACTGCAGCTGGTGGTTTCAACTTCCAAACATAGGACCTCCTGAGTCCACAGCGTCTGTGCAGGGGCTAGGCTTGGGCACCCAGGAGCATACTAGCAGAGCTACATGGTAAGACTGAGGGACTCTCCCTGGGATATTCAGTATGGCAGCTTATGGCTGACCAGTAACAGTGGGATCTAGATGGCAGACACTGAGCTTCCCTAAGCCCAAGCACACTGTGGGCAGGATACAGAACACAAATTGGAACTCCTTGCCTCCCCAGCCCTTGCCTGACTACAGGCGTTCTGGTGGAAGCCCATACCACGCAGGCTGCTTTGGAGCACTGTGGATACAGGCAGGGACTCAGTGAATGATCTCCATATTGGATCTCCCAGCTCCAGCCCCTCTGACTGGCCACTAAGCTGCCCCCACCCCCCACCCGCTGTGAAGTGGGGCACAGAAGCAGGAACAGCACTGGTTCACAGAGTTTCAAACTGTGAGGTACAGACTGACTCTAAGACTCCTCTGAGAATTGATTGGGAGGACCATAGCAACAGCCCTGACCCTGTAGCTACAGGGGGTCTGGTGGAAGCACCTGCTAACCCAGGCAGGCTGCTCTGGAACACTGGGATTCAGGCAGGGAAAAGGCGGCTGAGACTCGATGAGTGAATTCCATACTGGAACTCTCTGCCTGTGCTCACTTCAGTAGGGCACTCAGTCTGCAGCCTCAGTCTAGTACATTCATATCTCTGCCCAGAGCAGTGAAATGGTCCTGGACTGGGGCATGCTACCCGAAGGGGTGGGCAGCACCCAACCACAGAGCTTCTGACAGAGAGGCACCCTCTATCCCCTCCCCCTCCCAGTCCAAGTACTGGAGACACTTTGTGAAGTCACTGCCAATGAACAGTTTGGGAGTGAGTGCTCTCAGTCTACTGCCTCAGAGTACAGCATCTAGATCTCTATCTGGAGCAGTAAAGCAGTTCTGAGCTATTGTGTGCGGCCTGAGCAGGTTGATTGCTTTGACCCAAAGAACTTCTGACTAAGAGGCACAGGGTGATCCTGAACTCCCCCCACCCCAAAAGAGCGTGGGAGGACCACAACCACAGTCATGATACCCTTGCTACAGGGAAACTGCCAGAAGCCATGTTGGTGCAAACTAGCTACACTGGAACACAGTGATTCCGGTGGGGAAAAGGCAGCTGAGCATCCCCGAATCCCAACACTGTGGACAGGGTGTGAATTCCACATCACATCTCCCTGACTGCACCTGCCTTGACCCTAGGCTGAATAGCCAGGCTACAACACAGAGAGCTCTGACTCAGGAGCAGTGAAACAAGCCCGGACCATTGCTCATTGCCAGGGTGACATGGGCTGCAGAGGAGCTACAGCTCAAGTCAACAGTCTGTGTCCTGTCAACTTGCACTATGAAGACCAGTTGGATCTCAGGAACCTGCAGGCTGGAAAAACACATCTCACCACAACCTCTGACCCGAGTTCCCAAATGAGACACAACAGGAAGGGGTGAACTCTAGGAGACACACTGAGAACCATGCTCCACACAAGGCCCCATCCAGCCTGTGGAGAGCTACAGATCACCAAGCTATATGGCCTCCACACAAAAACGCCCTTCTTGACACCAAGCCCAGAAGACACGAAGAACAAACAGCTAAGAACAACCAGATGGCTAAAGGTCAGTGAAAGAACAGAACTGACAAACGTCAGGGAAATCTGACTCCAGCAAAATGCAGCTATGCTAGTAAAGCAAGCCCTGACCACTCCACCACAGCTGAAAAACATGAAAATGATGACAAATCTGTACTTTGGAAAGTGATGGAGTCCTTACAAGAGGAAACTAAATCTCTGAAGAATTCAAAGATTCCTCAATTTTACAAATGAAAGCAATGGAGAATGCCACTAGAGATCTCCAAGCCAAAGTGGCTCAACATGAATGGGAAAGAGACAAGACATGAAGATTTAAAAGATTTGAAAGATTTGCAGACAAAGACAAGCATATTGGAGAAGGAAACATTGAAAACAAATAAAATTGTTCAAGACTTGGAATTGGAAGTGGAAGTAATAGAGAAAACACAAAGAGATAATCCTGGAGGTGGAAAATCAAGGGAGGAGGACAGGAACTACAGATATGAGCATCAAAAATAGGATACAAGAGATGAAAGACAGCATCTCAGACGTGGAAGATTCGATTGAAGAAATCAGTACAACAACCAAAGAAAATGAGAAATCTAAAAAATTTCTCACCCACAGCATCCAAGAAATCAAGGACTCAATGCAAATATGGAAGCTAAGAGTTATTGGCATAGAAGAAAGAGAAGACTCCTGACTTCAAGGTCCAGGAAACATCTTTAACAAAATCATAGAAGAAAACTTCCCAAACCTAAAGAAAGAGATGCCAAAAAAATTCCGAGAGGCATACACAACACCAAACAGAATAGACCAGAAAAGAAGTTCCTGTCGCCACATAATAATTGAAACTACAAATGTACAGAACAAAGAAAGAATATTAAAAGCGGTAAGAGAAAAAGGTCAAGTAACGTATAATGGCAGACCCACCAGAATTACACCTGGCTTCTCCTCAGAAACGTTAAGGGCCAGAAGGGCCTAGGCAGACATCCTACAATCCCTAAGAGAACATAGGTGCCTGGCCAGACTATGATATCTAGCAAAACTGTCTATCAACATAGATGGAGAAAACAAGATATTCCATAACAAAATCAAATTTAAACAGTATCTACCAACAAACCAGCCCTACAGAAGATCCTAGAAGGAAAATTCCAACCCAGTGAAGATAACTACACCCAAGAAAACAGAGGAGGCAAAAACTCCACTGCAGCTAAACCAAAAGAAACACACAACCACCACCTCCATCAAAATAATAGGAAACAACAACCTTTGTTCATTAATATCCATCAATATCAATGGACTCAACTCCCCAGTAAAAAGACACAGGCTTCCAGAATGGATCCGTAAATGAGACTCAACATTTTGCTGCATACAAGAAATGCATCTCACTAACTTGTGATGTAAGTCCCTTGGTTTCCAAGGCTGTTGGTCAGCTGGATCATTCCAGGGATCTGTTCAATTGGCATGTGTTCACGGGTGTGTATGTGTTTGTGTGTGTGTGTGTGTGTGTGTGTGTGTGTGTGTGTGTGTATGAGTGATATTATTTCAGGTCCACCATAAGAACTAATATTTAGGAAAAACTTGTGTCTGTGTCCCTGGTGCACAGATACCTTCCTGATATGAGAGCTGGTTTAATATATATGTATGAGTAATGGTGTCTTTGTCATTCTACTCATCCCTGGGTTGAATGGCAGTGGGTCTACAACTGAGAGCTATGACAAACTCCTGGCTAGCTCTCCCCAGGGAGTTAATGAAGTCTTTTCCTTCACTCTGATGCCTAAGATTAGGGAAGGGATAGTTGAAGCAGTTGTTTGTCATCTGGCAAAATTAATTGAAGTGTCTCAGTCCACAGTTTTCTTGTTGGGTGTAAGGGTTTTGGACCCTTGTCTGCCACAAGGCTTCATTGTGATGGGATTAGTTCTCAGTTTTATACTAAAGCTTATACTCTTTCCTCCAAGCATCTCTTTTCTTTTTTTAAAAAATTTATTTAATTTGACATAACTTTTTATTATAATGTTTTTTACTCTTTTCATGCTGTGCTCATGGAATTGCTATTATCTTTAATTTATTTCTTCTTTTGACTATACTAAATCTGGATGTTGTGATGACTTATCTAGCTTCTTTAGTTCTTGTGAAGGTAATTTGTTGCTGTTAAAATACTATGTGTTTTCTCAAAGTGAAATGTGATATCTTTAAGAGACCTGGAAGAGACAGGATGATTGTAGACCCATGGTTAGTCACTATTCTTACCCTCCTGCTCCTTTGTTTGTGCCCTCCATGCCACCACAGTGATTTCTATTCTTTTGGTATGCCAGCTCCTCTTCCCTTGCTTAGGTATCTATATGGTTCATACTTTTATTTCCTGTACTTAAAACATCTTCCTTCTCTGATCCCCAATATAAAATATTATTTGTGCTCTTCTCTTCTATCCTCGACTCCCTGTATTTTTACTATGGTGCATATTTAACATCTAAGTAGTTATTTAGGCCATGTTTTTGCTTTCTCTGTAGAGTGCATATACTCAAGAGCAAAGTACTCACTTATAATTGGATTTTAGCCATTTAGTACAGGATAACTATCCTACAATCTTCAACCCAAAGGAACAGGAACCTAACACAACTATCCTGTGAGAAACTGCACCCAGCAGAAAACCAAAACAGATGCTGAGACACACAGCCAAACATTAGGCAGAACACTAGGAGCCCTATATAACAGAGGGAATAGGAATTGAGAGATCAGCAGGGGACAAGAAAACCACATGAAGATCAATAAAACCAACCAATCTAGGCCCCTAGAGGCTTACAGAGACTGAAACACTAACAAAAAAAGAAAAAAAGAGCATAAATAGACCAGACCTAGGCCGCCATATACATATATAGATGATAGGCGACTTGGGCTTCATATAAATCCCTTACCAAGTGGTGGTGGTGGGGCCAGTGTCTGTCATGGGCTATGGTGCCTGTCAGTGGAATACCTTACTCTACATGGGCTGCCATGTTGGGCACTAGTGCAAAAGGAAGCTCTTAGCCATCATGTGACTGATGAACTGAGGGGGCTTGATAGGGGTGCGACCCCCGGGTGGGACCCCCCCTTCACCCAAGGAGAAGGAGAGAAGGGTGAGGGTAGGAAGATAGGACCAGGAGGGGTGGAGGGAGGGGCTGTTATTGAGATGTGACTTGAATAAATAAATAAACGTTAAAAAAATACAGGGAAATACAATGAAACAGTTGAAGGAAATGAATAAATATCTTAAAGCAATTAAAGAAATATAAGAAAATACAATCAAACTGGAGAAGGAAATGAATAAAACTATTTCGGATCTGAAAATAGAAATTGAGGCAATAAAGAAAACACAAACTGAGGCAATATTGAAGATGATAAAACCTAGTAAAGAGAATAGGAACTACAAACACAAGCATCACCAATGAAATACAAGAGAAGGAAGAGAGAATTTTAGGTGTAGAAGATATGTTCGAAGAAATTGATACAACAGTCAAATAAATGATAAATCTAAAAAGCATCTAACAGAAAACATCCAGGAAATGTGGGACACAATGAAAAGACCAAACCTAAGAATGATAGGAATAGATGAAGGATAAGATTCCTAGTTCAAAGGCCCAGAAATTATTTTCAGCATAGTCATAGAAGAAAATTGCTTCCCTAACCTAAAGAAAGAGATGCCCATAAACATACAAGAAGCATACATAACACCAAATGGAATGGACCAAATTTAGAATTTCCCCACAACATAGTAATCAAAACAGTAAATATTCAGAACAAAGAAACAATATTAAAAGCTGCAAGGGTTAAGAGCCAAATTACATATGAAGGCAGACCTATTAGAATTACACCAGATTTCTCAACAGAGACTTTAAAAGCCAGAGGGGTCCTGGGGTAGAGGTCATCCAGCCTATAAGAGATCACAGATGCCAGCCCAGAATACTATACCCAGCAAAATTTTCAATCACCACAGGTGGAGAAAGTAATATATTATATGACAACACTAAATTTAAACAATATCTTGGCACGAATCCAGCCTTACAGAAGATACTAGAAGGAAAACTCCAACCCAAGGAAGGAATTTAACTATGCCTCCAAAACACAGGAAATAAATAACTCCACTGCAACAAAACCAAAAGAAGCACACACACACACACACACACACACACACACACACACACACACACAC